>APFE030080044.1:116127-153830 GCA_000404065.3 Pinus taeda
TTTTTTTCTTCTTTAAAAATGGCCAAAGGCCTGAAAAATGGAGAGTCTCCCAATGTGTAGTGAAACACTTCAATTATGATAGCAACAAGGTTGTTGAAGATTGATGGCCAAGGGCCAGTGACTGGAGAACGAGCTTTGTGCAATAGTAAAGCAGTCAAAGGATCGACTGCTCTGATACCAAATGAAGTGAACAAAGTTCCTTCTACAAATTAATTACTCCAGAAGACTTGGAATATAAAGATATCCATGAGGATACAAATATTATATGTTAAATATGAATATGAATAAGAATGATTTACAATGAGAATGAGAGGGTTGCTTTTATATCAGGCAAGTGTCTCTTCACGAAGAGTCATGTCTCATTTAGACATGCCTCTTCAACCTACTTACTAGTTTAACTAATTATTATTGATGATTATTATTGTTTACAATTATTTTACATTATTTTATATATTTTATTCGTAACATAATATTTGAAACGTGTTTGACATGTGTAAACAGTCTAGGAAACATGCTCGGTATTAACATGACAAGGTAATAGTTGATGTGTTTATATAACTAACAATTGGGTGATGTGATAGTGCATAGTAACACTCAATTACAACAAGGAAAAGGTCAAAGAAAGGAATTGGGCAAGAATTCATTTGGCCATGTTTGGAAACTCTAATTCCAAATAAATGATTTCCTTGCATAAAGGAAGTCTTCTTAACCTTAATCTTGTCTGACATTATATGGATATGTGCTAGATTCATGAACTTGTATCTGATAGGTATATTAGCTAGTCTCTAGTTACAGGCAGATCTGTCAAGGGAATTGGATTCCCTTGAGAGATGGTGTGGATGTGTTCAATTGCAAGCAAGGTGCTTGGCACAACAAGGTAAGGTAACCAGTGTATTGTTATGTTTATTTCAGCACTGACAATTATGTGTTGATGGCAGTATGATGCAAGGGATTACATGGAAAAGAAATTTCCATGGAATCTTGAAGAAGGTTAAAGTTGAGCTTTCCCTTGGAATCACTAGGAACCTTAGGGATTGAGTCATGGTGTTTGTTGTTAGTCCTTTGCTTTTGGTATTTTGGTGATTTGTTATGCTTAATTTCCATGCCACTTTGGTTGTGGTATCGTATTGTTGTTGGTTTTCCATGGTTTTCTTTCTGTTTGTTTCTTGTCTTGCCTTTTATGTTTGGGGTCTGGGGAATTGGTTGGGAAAGAGGAAGCTAATGGAGCCCAGAGAGAGTTGAATGAAACCCAATAGGTGATGTAAGGTCTGGTTGAAGCTCAGAGCATGTATAAGGGAAGCTGAAGGCAAGCGTATAACAACTAGTTCAATTGGTTGGGTCCATTGGTGTAAATGGATGATGGTGGGAGAGACATGAGAAAAGTAATCAAGAAAGGTAATGTAAATGGATTTTAGGTGTCAGATGCCTTAGCCACATTGGAATTGTTGTTCCCAATGTTGTACATGCATTGCAAGGATAAAGGAAGTTCTCTTAACCTTGACTTTATGATATCTGGTAATTATGTTGTGATCATGATTGTGTCGATGTATATATATGTATACATATATGTATGTAGGTATGTCATTTTCTGACGATATCATGATTTTTTTGTGCTAATGCTATATATATGTATGTATATATGTATCTATGTCACTGTCTGACAGGGTCATCAAGAATCGTTCTTGTGGAGGAATGATTACTTATGCAGGTGAATGGCATGAAGAGATTCTTTGTTCATGAGGAATCAAGTGGGAAGAGTAGTCTAACATACTTATGAGGTCAATATCATGTCGATATGAATTGATATTATGTGATTATATTATGTCTATGTTTATGTTATGGACAGGCTAATGCTAAGAGATACATCAACAAAATGAAAACAGCGTGATGCACGACATTCTAAGATAAGCATGGATGGCAGAGAGACACTGGAAGCAAGGTTTTTTGATAGATACATTGTGGTTTTGGATGTGTGGTACTATTGTTGTGCATATATTGTATTGTGGTACATGTTTCATCTGTGATGTTGTGTGCATGCAGTGTTGTGTATATATAGTGTGTGTACATGTTGTTTATGCAATGTTATATATAGGATGGTAAAGATAGTGTTGTGTGAATATTGCATATGTAGTGTTGAGTATAGATGATGCTATGTACATGTTGGATATGCGGTGTTGTGTACATATTGTATTGTGCGCATGTTGGATATGCAGTGTTGTGTACATGATCCAAAAATGGATCCTGGATAAACCTCTAAGTCTAAAAGACTTCATGTAAGAGGTAAAAAGGGCCAAATGGCACAAATCCTTTGTAAATCAGAGGAAAATAAAAGTCGCAGCCTGCTATCAAAAATAGTCTCATTATATAGATCCTGTCATTCTGAATCCAACACAACTTGAATGGGAGAAAACAAAATTCAGATGCGGAAGCCGTCATAAAATGGAGTTGCCCTTTTTCAAAGGAAAAATAGGCAAAATCCCTTGAATAATGGGTCTAAAAACCCTCTAAGTCTTCCAAATCTCCCAAAAGGACATAACCACCGAAAAAGAGGAAGTATTAAGGATATCGGATTATACTATCGGACCTTAAAAATATGAAGAAATGGCGGAAATGAGGCATATTGGAGGCTTAAGTCAATAGTGAACAAGAGCCGTCGAATCTAGCTGCCCAGATCCGATCGGCAATCGCAATCGGCGAAGGCAGTCGGGGGATAGTCAGAGGCATAATGCGATGGGATCGGGCCGATGTGATACCGCGATTTTCGATATCAGCGGATCACAATTAGCGAACACAATGGAGCGGGGCCTATGTATATACACGCAGTGCAATATGTCGATTGCTGATGATCGGATCGACGAATCGGTATCAGCGAAGGCCAGACCCAATGGGATAATAAACGTTATTTCATGAGGTTTGAAATCTGTTGAAAGGCCTTTTCTTATGTATTTTCATATATTTCGCTATTCAACGAAATACAAAGGAGTTAAGCCTGATGCGATATTATGGACCCAAAAGGGTTCCGAAATACAAATGAAAATTAATTTCAAATCCGATAAGCGGAATTTTTCCATGTTTTTAATGTATTTTCTTAATACGAAGGGAAACCTTGGAACAGGCCAGTTGCAACTTGCGACAGTGACTAAGGGTGGACCCAATAATGTTATGAAGCGAGGTTATTGAACTTTGAAGTCCAAAACTATATTTTCTACGGACTTTCTTGTTTTACCGCGTTCTTTGTGTAAAAACAAAGTGACTGTTTCTGAAGGATTCAAAGCGCTAATGGCTCCTTCCATTACGGTATAGGTGGCATCCATCCTCGAGAGCATTTAGCAATGATTGCTAACACTCATAAATGGGATTCGAACAGAAAAAACCAAGAAGATGAAGAGCCCAAGAGGGAAATGAATCAACAACATCATTTTGTCTTAAAAGCCATGAATGTCAAAGACAAAGGGGTTGTTGTTGAGGGCTGTTGAGTTGTAGTTGTTTGTTGTTTTAGAGTTTGCTGCTGAAGGCCCAAGGGGAAGCCAAAACAAGAAGCTAAGGCAAAAAGAGGCAGTGCAGAAGACCAAGAGGCAGCGTAGAAGCCAAAACGCAGCCAAGGGAGTCACTTCTACTTCAAGTGAAAAACCAAGAGGGTTGTAACGTGATAGAGGGCAGAAAGAAGCCAGAGCGAAGAGACAGAGAGCCAGAGCCAAAGCCAAAGAACCAGAGTCAAAGCCAAGAGCCAAAACCAAGAGCCTAGAGGCAGAGCCAAGAGCCAGAGCTTCAAAAGCCAGGGATAAAATGGTGTCTGAACCCACTATTTATGTGTGGAACAGCAGGAGTTGAGCCAAAGAGCTTGTAAAAATACTTATACCATAATCCCAGAGAGCCTAGTTGAGTTGACTAGAGCTCACGGAGATGTAGCCCAAGAGTTGTGGGTGAACTCCTATTAAATTGTTGTTTTTGTGTGTGTTTTGTTGTTGCATTGTCTCTGATGTTTTATTTACTGTTATATGTATTTATACATCAGTGTCAGCACACTAATTTACAACACAACAATAGAAATTAAAGCAAGTAATCAGTTGAAAACAAATACAAGCGGACACCCATATTTTCAAGCATTTTTTAATTTTGCATTGGTTAATCAATAAGACTTGGGAGAATTAAAGCTTTGGGAGTGGGAGAGGTTCTTGTAAGTTAGACAAGAAGCCTAAGTGCCCCATTTTCAAATCAAGTAGTATCAGAGGTTAAGATTGATTAACGACACCTTTAAGAAGGTTATATCAGAATGCTTGATTGACAAGCGAAGATTGCTTATCTAAAAAGTGTTTAGGCAATCAAGGATTGAATGTTTGATTGATTGTATGCTTGTTTTGCAGACTGACTATTTTATGAGTTTGCAGAGGTGAAGGGAAAGCTATTGATAGCTCAGTCCAAGAAGGATAAGAAGGAGAAGGGCTGAAGGCACTCTTCTTATCCCAAAGGACCTCAAGGCAACCCAAAGCACAAGAGGTTTGTTGCAAGAGGTTTCTTAAATAAGCTCTTTATTTATCTTGTTGAAGTTTTTTTTATTCATTGGCATAATGACAACTTCTACAAGTGGGTCCTCAAATTCTGCTCTCTTCACAAGATTCTTTGATGAAGACATGAAGCAAGAATTGTCCACCATGATGGATATGGTGAGAGAAATGTATGAGGATGGAAGGAAGAGCAACATACTTAGAGAAAAACTGAATTCCATGAAGGAAGAGAAGCAGTTGCTTGCTAACAAATTGCAGGAAATGGAGAGGCAACTTCATATTGCAAATATGAACCTGAAGAGGATGCATGAGTTGGAAACATAACTCTTTGTTGCCCAAGAAGCCTTAGTCAAGTACCAGCTTGAAGAAAAGGTAAGACATTCCATTTTTTCTTCAAATTCCTCTCAGAATGCTTATATTGGTTCTTTTGAAAAACATACTAGAGGAATAGGTTCCAAGCTAATGTCCAAGATGGGCTATGAAGGAAAAGGCTTGGGTAAGCATGCACAAGGTATTGTTGGACCAATAATGGTTGAGGAAAGGCCTAAGTATTTGGGTCTTGGCTATGGATAGTCTTATGGAGAGAGTTCCAAAGCTGCCATGAAAGCCATTGAAACAGTCCCAAGAAGGAGTTTTAGTTCATGTCCTCTGCCTCATAAGTGTGAATGTTGTATTCAAGAGGAATGCAATGGCTTGAAACATCATTTGCAAGATGCAGGTGTTCAGAAGCACACACTCGAACCAGAGAGTTGGGGAGACTCTAATAGCCTTGAAGAGATTGATGGTGTTCCAAAGGGAGCCATGTCTTCATTTGCTTCACCTCCTCATGAAGGCAATAAAGGTAAAAGAGAAAGGTATAAATCTAGTTCTAAACATATTCCTTTTGATTTTGCAAAGCATGATAAATTTCCACATAAGTATGCAGAAAGAGTTGCATGTTCCTTTTGTGGTTTGGGTAACCATGATGTTTCTAGATGTTGGAAGAGAACAGCCGCATACAGGAACCAGAAGAAGGAAAAGAAGCAAGAAGCCAAAGGTCCATTGGACAAAGCAAATCATGTTGTCAAGATGATGCACATGTAGTGCACTTACTACCATAAGCAAGGACATCTTGCTGCAAAATGTAGGACGCTGAATCCAACAATGCTTCCACCAAAGCTGAAGAAAGTGGAAAGAGAAGATGGCAGAAATGGAAAGGAAGATTCCATGAATGATGTATCTCAAAATGACTCACATGATGATGCTGATGTGCAGACAAAGGTAGTACCTTTGAAAGGGATTGGTAAGGAATGGTTAGATTTCTTATCCAATTGAGATTGCATATCAATTGATGTATCTACATTATATTTCATTTCAGCTTCGAAAGTACAATGTGCTTAAGTGAAAGTTGAAAGGTGAAATACATGCATGAGCATGAGATGCATGAACACAGGGATGTTGATGATTTCCTTGTTTTTGAACATGTATGTGTAATTAACTTGCAAGGTTGATTGCTTTGACATGCATGTGATGCCATGTTGACTTGGGAGAAGTTAACTTGGCCTCCAAATGGAGATAATGATGAAAGTTTCATCTTTTGGAAAAATAGTCCTAATGGTCTTTTTCTACATGCTTGACTTGAAGGGTCATTTGTTTAAAGGTGTGTTTTGTGGGCTTGTTAGCTAATCCATCATTTGTATGCAGATGTAAGACATAGAGGTGTTCACAAGATGTGAAATCTGTTTCTTTTCTTGAAGCAGGAGTTTAGTCCATCCAGTTGTTGTCTTTATGTTTGTTGTTAACAATTGTTGTTGGCAGCCTTTCAAATAGGTACAAATGAAAGTTTTGTGGAACAGATAAACTTCACATTTGTTTGAGCCACCTTGGATCAATGATCAAGGCAAAGAAGTTCAAACCACCTTCTATGACCAGTTCAGCAGAAGGCAAGGAGGAAGACAGTTCTTCCCAAGAAGACCAGCCCATTCAAGAAGGGAAGTGGTCAGAGACTTTGGTTCAGAGGCACTATGCAAAGGCAAGTGTAGGGAGGCTAAAAGAAGAGGGTGAGTCACTCTCATTTACTATTCAGATCAATATATTAGTCTTTTGGAGACCAAAAGTTCTTTAGTGGGAAGGCGTGATCCAAAAATGGATCCTAGATAAACCTCTAAGTCTAAAAGACTTCATGTAAGAGGTAAAAGGTGCCAAATGGCACAAATCCTTTGTAAATTAGAGGAAAATGAAAGTCGCAGCATACTGTCAAAAATAGTATCATTGCAAAGATCCCGTCATTCTGAATCCAATAAAACTTGAATGGGTGAAAACGGACTTCAGATGTGGAAGTTGTCATAAAATGAAGCTACTCTTTTTCAAAGGAAAAAGAGGCAAAATCCCTTGAATAATGGGTCTAAAAACCCTCTAAGTCTTCCAAATCTCCCAAAAGGGTAAAACCACAAAAAAAGGGGAAGTATTGAGGATATCGGATTACACTATCGGGCCTTAAAATATGAATAAATGGTGGAAATGAAGTGTATCGAACTCTTAAGTCAACAGTGAACAAGAGCCATTGGATCTGGCCGATCAATAGCCCAGATCCGATCAACAATCACAATCAGCGAAGGCAGTCAAGGGACAGTCGGAGGCATAATGCGATGGGACCAGGCCGATGCGATACCGCAATCACTAATATTGGCGGATCGCAATCGGCGAACACAATGGAGCGGGGCCTGTGTATATACACGCGATGCGATATGTCGATCGCCGATGATCGGATCGGCGACAGCTAGACCCGATGGGATAATAAACATTATTTCATGAGGTTTGAAGTCCGCCGAAAGGCCTTGTCTTATGTATTTTCGTGTATTTTGCTATTAAACGAAATACAAAGGAGTTAAGACCGATGCGATATTACGGACCCGAAAGGGTTCTAAAATACAAATGCATATAATTTCAATTCCGATAAGCGGGATTTTTCCATGTTTTTAACGTATCTTCTTAATACAAAGCGAAACCTTGGAACATGCCAGTTGTGACTTACAACAGCGACTAAGGGTGGACCCGATAATGTTATGAAACTTTGAAGTCCAGAACTGTGTTTTCTGTGGACTTTCCCGTGTTTTACAGCGTTCTCTATGTAAACACAGAGCAACTATTTCTGAAGGATTCAAAGCGCCGGTGGCTCCTTCCATTACGGTATAGGTGGCATCCATCCCCGAGAGCGTTTATCAATGATTGCTAATGCTCAGAGAAGGAATTCGAGCGCACAAAAACAGGAAGACGAAGAGCCCAAGAGGGAAATGAATCAACAGCGTCATTTTGGCTTAAAAGCCATGAATGTCAAAGACAGAGGGGTTGTTGTTGAGGGCTGCTGAGTTGTAATTGGTTGTTGTTTGAGGGTTTGCTGCTGAAGGGGAAGCCAAAGCAGAAAGCTAAGGCAAAAAGAGGCAACGCAGAAGACCAAGAGGCAGCGCAGAAGCCAAAGAGGCAGCGCAGAAGCCAAAACGCAGCCAAGGGAGTCACTTTTAGTTCAAGTGAAAAGCCAAGAGGGCTGTAACGTGATTGAGGGTATAAAGAAGCCAAAGCGAAGAGCCAAAGAGCCAAAGCATGAGCCAAAGAGCCAATGTCAGAGCCAAGAGCCAAAACCAAGATCCAAAGAGCGAGAGTCAGAGCCAAGAGCCAGAACCAAGAGCCTAAAGCCAGAGCCAAGAGCCAAAGCCAAGAACTAGAGCTTCAAGAGCTAGGGATAAAATGGTGTCTGAACCCACTATTTATGTGTGGAACAGCAAGAATTGAGCCAAAGAGCTTGTAAAAAGACATACCATAATCCCAGAGAGCCTAGTTGAGTTGACTAGAGCTCATGGGGATGTAGCCCAAGAGTTGTGGGTGAACTCCTAATTAAATTGTTGTTTATGTATGTGTTTTATTGCTGCATTGTCTCTATTGTTTTATTTATTGTTATATGTATTTATACATCAGTGTCAGCACACTAATTTACAGCACAACAACAGAAATTAAAGCAAGTAATCAGTTGAAAATAAATACAAGCATACACCCACATTTTCAAGCATTTCTTAATTCCGCATTGGTTAATCAATAAGACTTGGGAAAATTTAAAGCTTTGGGAGTGAGAGAGGTTCTTGTAAATTAGACAAGAAGCCTAAGTGCCCCATTTTTAGATCAGTACATACGGTGCTATGTACATGTTGTATGTGCAGTGCTATGTACATATGGTGTTGTGTACATGTTGTACATGTGGTGCTATGTACATATGTTGTTGTGTGCATCATTGTACAAGTGGTGTTGTGTGCATGTTGTGTCGTGTACATGTTGTACATATGGTGTTGTGTGCAGGTGGTGTTGTGTACATGTCGTGCATATGGTGTTGTGTACATGTGTTGCCGTGTACATGTCGTGCATGTGGTGTTGTGTACATTTGTCGTTGTGTACACATTGTACAAGTGGTACGATCTACATGTGGCGTTGTATACACGTTGTGTAGGTGGTGTCGTGTACATGTGATGTTGTGCACACATTATGTAATTGGTGCTTTGTACAAGTGGTACTGTGCACATGTTGTACTTATGGTACTAGTGTACATGTGGTATTGTGCACATGTCATACATGTTGTGTTGCGGGAATGTGGTACTATGTATGTTCATTGTGTAGTCATGGTATTGTGACATATGTATTCATTGTGTTGTACTTTGTGTACGTATTTGTGTTGTGTTGTACACCAGGTGTGGGTGTATGTTTTGTGTTGTGGTTTGCACCGGATGTAGGCATATGTATTGTGTTGTGTTATACACTGGATATAGGTGTATGTGTAGTATGTCAGGTGTAGGTGCATGTATTGCATGGTGTTGTATGTCGTGTGTAATGTACACTATCTGTATGTGCACATGGTGGAGGATAAGGCACTAGGTGTTTGTCGGGTGTGGAAACTGATCTGGAGTGCGTACAAAATAAAGACAAAGGTAAAAGCTAAGGATTGATTAAAGGATAAGTATCAGTATTTTATTTTAGTTTTATTATGCGTGTGAATTAGGATTCTGGTTTATGATGGTTACATGTGATTTATTATTTTGATCTATGATGATTGTTTTTTAGCTAACCTGATGTGATATATTTATACATTATTATTTGATGAAAGATGCTAGTTTGACTTGTTGTGACAGGAAGTAAATAGGATTGCAAGTGTATCTTATTGATGAGCTACCAATGAGGTATGATTTGAAGTTATTTCAATTTATTTTAAATCTAATCAAAGTTATATGCTTGGAACATGAATGCATGAACATGCCCAGTTGAGTGGTTGAAACTAACAATAAGCATTAGCAGCAATAACAAAAGGAATTGGAACATGCAGCAGTATGTTGGTAAAACACTTCAGGAGCAAGGCCATTGTGAGACACTAGTACCCAATAGTGTCCATTGATTTCCATGAGCATACTATGACCCGTATGATGGTTTGAGGCAGGTATATGCCTTGGTTGTTTGACCTTTCAATGTGAGGAAGCCTTGCCAAGGGATGGATCGATCGGGATACAGGATGTTGAGGAATTTGGAAGGTGAGTGACTGCATGAAAGGGGTGACCAGATTGCCTGAGGGATTGTGTAGCAGAGAGGGGAAGGTCGGAGATATTTTTGTTTAGTCATGAGCATTTCTAGATGGAATTAGATGTACATTGGGAGTGCGCCTTGGAACAATGAGTTGATAACTATTCATTGAGAGGACAAGTGGCGCAAGATTATAGCACTGTACATTGGATGCAGCGTTGATTGTGGCAGTGGATCCTGGACTTCGTGGGAAGGAGGTGAATCTGGATTCCCTTGCTGATTGATACGGGCATCGTATCCTTTTATTTGTTGGATGAAAAAATGTGTATGTGCGTATATGTGGTTATTATTATAAGTATCATAATGAGATATGTATAAAGCTCCAATAAGTGGTATGGTTGTTATCTTGTCATGTTGTCATGATTTTTTGCTTTTGAGCAGGTCATTCATTGTAAATACTGCAACAAGCTAAGTTATAAAGCTCCATGGGCAATATGTTTTCTTTTCAGCGGTTTTTTTGGGGTATTGGTGTGGTTTAACATCAAGGATAGTGTTCCCTAAGGGGGAATGATTTCTAACAGCCTTGGTGAAAATTCCATGTAAAAAAAGTTAATAAAGGCAAAATAAGACCACAATTTAGGGACACTTATTCCAAGCTTAATGTTGGACAAAGATATCCTATTGGGCATCAATGGATGTGTTTATGGCTAAAGGAAATTGGTAAAGGCAAAGGCAAAGACATTAAAAAGGGAAAAAGGCTTTTTTGGCACATTTATTTATGAAAATAATGGAAATTAGAAGAAAAGGAAAGTGAAAGGTCACAAGTTGCATGTGAGGAGGAAAATGAAGGAAAATAATGGAAATTGAAGAAAATAGAGGCCTTATTGATAAAAAGGCTTATGAGGATCAGTTTGTAGGCTTGTTTAGTTCAGTTTAGAGTTCTCTCATTATTCTCTCGCTCTCACTCTTCAGCACTTAGAGTTTTCTTGGAGCACTGTAACTTTGGAGCAAGGAAGGAAAAGCAAGCAAAGGGAAAGGAAGGAAAGCAAGGATCAAGCAAGGAAGAGCAGGATCAAGCAGCTTCAACAGGAATACTTACAAGTAACATATTGCATGTGTGATTTCCTAGCTGGTTTTGACATGCATGGATTTTCATGTTGGTGTATGGTTCTCTTGTTGTCGGTGGCATGGTTTTGGTAGGTTATGACAGTGGTTTTCAACCTAGCCTTTCCCTTTTTTGGATGCCATGGTGTGTTGGGATGTTGATCTTAGTTTTGAGCTTTGGAATTGCCAGATGGATTTCGAAACCTGTGGCAGAGGTGGTCTCAAGGTTCATTCCCAAAGGCCTAGGAATCCCTTGATTGGTTTTGGTGGGATACACAGTCAAGCTTGAGGGAGGTGTCTCGGTTTAGGGCCTAGTGATCTAGAATTGGATTGCGGTAAAGCCTGACAAACAAGGAGATAGAAAATTCCTCAAGGATAGTGATGGGTTTCGGATGACAATCCAAGTTTGGTTTGTTTTTGTGATTAGAGCACCGGTTTTGGTGTGATCACGGTTTGGTGAGGGTCAATTTTGTTTAACCTTTGAATTCCCTTGGTTGTTTTTGGATTGGTTTATCCATGAGATCCCACATTCATGCTTGGAATATGGCATGGGGGTTACTAGTTGAAAGAAAGATTTAGTTCAACCATGTCTACGGTCGGGCGGTACGTGGAAGTCCCGAACCTAGTCGGCTTTACCTATTTTTAATAAAAGCTAAGTTCTCTTGCTTTTGTACTTATTAATATGTGGATTTAATGGCTCATATATCGCTATTATTTTCATGTTTTAATGTTGGTTCTAAGCATGGTTATATGACTAGTAATTGTCATGGTTATTTCATGTATTTATTGTAATTGTTAAAATGATGGAAGCAAGACCTAATTGATGTCATAAAAGTTAAAGGGAGAAGGTGGTGATCCTTCTTGTTATGTCTCATAAGAGTTTTCAGTCATTCATGCTTTGTCTTGTATCCTAGACCTGTAGATTGCATTGATGCCAAGTGTTTGATAGAATGGCAGTCCCGATTAGGGATGGTCAAGCCTAATCTTGTAGTTAGTTTTGGTTTATTAGTCTTTTCATCATGTGTTTAATGGATTATGGAAGTTATAATAAGTTTTGGGTAGTGGCCGAAATTTTGGGCTTGTAAAGTGCCTTAAATCCCGCGGACTCTAGCACAGGTTTGCTGGAAATCGTCCCTAGACGCAGGCATGTAGGCTTGTGGTAACGTCAAGAGCTCTCTGGATGTTGTCATTCCCATAGCATGGGAGCGTCTAGAGGTTTAATAGCTTAAAAACTCAGTGGGACCCAAGGGCATAATGCATGTGTGGTTGAGATAGCTCCTGGGGTGTTGTTGTTGATGTGGAAGGCATGTTTGATGGGTTTTCATTGATTCCACTTCCTTAAGGATACCTAGGAGGTTGAATCATATCATAGTAGCCTCTCGTCACATGTTTACCCTAATTGGTTGATATGGGAGGAGGGTGTTACACTTTGATTGTATATGATTAGATGGAAACATTAACCTCACTAGGAAGTGTTCATGGTTATAGTCAGTCACTAGAGAAAGCCTAAATCATGGTTATATTATAGATTAACATTCTAGATTGTAGTTTTCGAATAAAGCTTTTTAGAGATTGGGCTTCATTTAAGATGTGGTTTAAAAGATAAATGTGTAAAAATTTTCTATTATAACATAGCATTTAAAATTACAATCTAAGAAGAAGTTTTTCAAGTTATAGTTTAATAAAAGGATAACATTTTTGCTTTAAAAATGTTAATAACCTGGGGTATTACTAATGTATCCTTTGGTTATTTAATAAACCATTATTAGGATCTATTTATTCAATTTATGTACAAATGGAAGAAGCATAAGATTACTGATAGAGTCCAAATTTATTTGATAATTATTAGGGTCTATTCATTCAGTTTATGTGAAAATGGAAAAAGCCAAGTATGGGAATATTATTGGTTGAAGTCCAGAGTTGTGGAACAGATTTTGATATTTGTTTTGGGTGGATTCAATGGTTTCAGCATTTTAGTAGTAGTTATGGATCATTGGAATATGTATTGGACTAGCTGGTGTACTTGGTTGCTTCCACTTTTTTAGTTTTAGATTGAGGTTAAGCCTAAGATTAAGAATCATGACCTACATGTGAATACTAGGTAAGCTACAATAACCATAAGCACAACACTTGGATCTTCTATTGGAAGGAAGCATTCTAATGGATATACCATTTTCTTAACAATTTAAGCGAATGCTTTTGGATTCTATCATCTATAATTATGTGCATTGTGATTTTCATTTCAAAAATATTTTGATTTGTGATTTTGGCTTTGTAGTTTTTTTTGCGCCCAAAGGAGCTCTCCAACTCGGTATGGAAGACATGATGTAATGTCCTATCCTATCATATTATGTAAAGCAGTAGTCTATAACGCGACTTTTTGAAAGCCTTTCCGGCGGATTTTTCCGATCAAAATCCGGCAGCAATTCATTGGAATCCCAAGTTTGATAGCTAGTTTCTGCACAATCAATGGCTCCCAGGGGTTTTTCAGGGCGCTGAATCCAAATATGCAGTTAAAAAACCATTTTAACTGCTAAAAATCATGATTTAACCTCATTTCTTCCGCCGGATTCCGTCACCGGAATCTCCAAAAAGTCGCATTATAGACAACTCCTTATATAAACATAACATTAAAATAAAATAAAGTAAAATAATTAAAATTAAAATAAAATTGAGGTAAAAATAGCCAATTTACAATTGCTTGTACCCATGGTTTTTCCAATGGTGTGTGTGTATATATATCCTTGAGGGTTAGCTCAATTGCTCAAGTCCCTTTTGTTAAAGCACCTTTGCTATTGAGAGGTCACGAGTTCAATTCTCTCAACATTCTCGTACAAATATTCCATGGACATAATAGTTATACTGAATTAAAAAATTTAACAAATATTTACTAATATATTTATAACACACATCTTTTGACCAATTTTACAATGCAATCATTTCTGAGCATTAACAATTGAGCAGTGGAATATCAAATATAGATTATAATGTTATGGTAAGTATTCCATGGACATAATAGTTATACATCCATCATCACTCTTGTAGAAATATTCCATGGACATAATAGTCATAGAACCATCTTGACTCTCTATCTACCCAGTATAATCAAATCTCCTTTTACTTTAATTAAGAGTTAAAATTGATCTAACCTAATATTATTCACCATACTGAATTAAAAAATTTAACAAATATTTACTAATATATTTATAACACACATCTTTTGACCAATTTTACAATGCAATCATTTCTGAGCATTAACAATTGAGCAGTGGAATATCAAATATAAATTATAATGTTATGGTAAAACATAAATCCATCTCTTTCCTAGTAATTTCATGAGAGACATTACTGTGAATGAAGTGTGCATTTTCCAAAAGATAAGGGATAGATGGTCAGACAGAATGCTCGTAGATCTGTCTTTGACATAGAATCGTAGAAGATGGTCTCCCGAAACATCTAATGGAGTTTTCCAATTGTGTTGAGAAGCCTTCGAGTTAATGGAAATTCTACGTTGCATATATATTTGAATCTGTCTTCTTGTACAGAGAAGGCATGTCTTCGTGAACTTGCAGAAAGTCATTGAGATTTAGTTGTATTATTCATTTTATTGGCACTTTTACTTGAATCTGTCTTCTTGTACAGAGAAGGCATGTCTTCGTGAATTTGCAGAAAATCATTGAGATTTAGTTGTATTATTGATTTTATTAGTATTTTTATTTCAAAGATTTAGTTGTATTATTGATTTTATTGGTATTTTTATTTCAAAGATGGTTGAGAAGTATAATAATTTTTATAAACATGGTTTTGTTTAGAAAGTAAAAATATTATTGCTTATTAGTTGTATAGCATGTAAATACAAATTAATTGTTAAATGTTTTTGTTTTTAAGTCGGAATTTAGTTATATATATTTTTTGTCAAATTGTAATTTTTTATTATTTAAATACATATTTGAATGCATAAATGATTCAAATATTATGAAAAAATTCTGGTTATTTAGATTTTACATATTAAATAATTCAAATTATTATTGAATTTTAAAAATACCAAAAAAAACATAAGTCTAAAACTATCTTGTTTATTATAATTGATATATATGGCATTAGAATTTTGGCATTTAATAAAATTTAATAAACAATTTCAGCTATCTATAACTCAATAAAACTTATCTCTATATTTCTTCTCAAAAATTAAAGATAACATTTTATTAATGCAAATAGACCATAAATAGCTAATTAATACTGATAAACCAAAAAAAATAAAAATAACATTTTATTAATGCAAATAGACCCATAAATGACTAATTAATACCGATAAACCCAAGGTCACTTGGACCTAAGTAAGTTTTTTTTTTATAAAGCGCTTATATTCAAAACGGAATTCCCTTCTAGCCACTATCTGACAATAAAACCTCTTTTACCTGCCTATAACATAATTCCATCCCTAAATATCATTATTAGGACAATTAACGTCATATCTACACACATTTGAAAAAGAGAGGAATTTGCATTAAATACGACTAGATAACATGCTCCCAGCAGTAAGATGGCCTCAAAATATTTCACATCTTTTTCAGCAACAAAACTCAACAAATAGAGGATTTCTTGTAGATTCAAACAATACATGATGATCACATGTTTTTGATTTCAGAACTTCTCTTGAGCGCATTGCACTTGCTTTAATTCTTCAATGTGTCTTATGTACTTATTTTATGTTTCAAAAAAATAATTCTGAAACTACTACTTAATTTGTTGGTGTGTGCCTTTACTCTCTTTCTGCTATGGTAGTCCCAAGACTTTCCTGCAATATCTTTGCACTCAGTTGCAACTCTTGATCTGGTCTAATCCTCAATTCTTTCAAATCCTGTTCAATTGCAACTCTTGATCTGGTCTAATCCTCAATTCTTTCAAATCCTGTTCAAATTCCCTAATTTTGTTCTAAAATGTATCTAGGCAATGTTTTGCAGTTAATTTTTTCACAGGTTCAGTTAAATTTTAATTTGAGCGCACACTTAGAAATGCACACCACAGAGACAGAGGCAGAGACAGAACTCATATTCACATCAAGGCAGTGAATGGTTGTTCGGTCTTCAGCAGGGTAGTAAATCTACTTAACAACAGGGTCTCTCGGACTGGAAACAGTTTCAGTTGACGCGGCTACAGTTGCAGGCCAGCTCTCAAAGCACCAGGATACCACTACAGCTCAAAAGCAAAAGTGCATGCAGGCGGAGCAGCTTACCTCTTTATGAGTTCGATTTCTGCACGAGAGACCCGAGTTTGATTTCTGCAGGACCCGCAATGCCCATCAACAGAGCTTGTCCCATCAACTACTCACAGGAGTTACGGGAACCTACGGGAGTCGCGGAACCCATAGCCAGATTTTGTTGATGGCATACAGTTAAATCTTGAGGAGTACCGCGTCTGCAGGTAAAAGGATATAAAGGTGATTCGGGAGAGTGAGCTTGTTATTCGGGTCTTCGCACAAATCTTGGCTCACACCACACCACAGCAGAGCGGAGGGCTTTTCGCTCCCGTTTCATATCTTCAGGTTTGGAGAGTGGCTACGGAATTAAGGTTTAGGGTTTTACAAGATATTTAGCTAGTGGTCTCATCTCCAAAATAATGGTAAAGAAATCTCATATTTTGCCGAAACAAACTATTTAAGGTAATTAAATCTGAAACAAACTATGTAAGGTAATTGAAAATTGTTTCAGGAAATAAAATAAAGAAGTGGATTTTAGTAAATGAAAAACAATATCGAGGCATTTTAAAGTGTAGGTTTGCTAGCTTTAAATGGGAAAAAGAAGAAGAAAAGAGTCCTAGAAAAAATAAAACAAATAAGAGCAACAAAAATAAAGAAGAGTCAACCATTCACAATTTTACACCTTTTACTTGGTCATAAGATCTTTATGTCCAGAAACTAATGAAGACCAGGGCAAGGCTGGAAATTTTGAAAGCCAAAGAACAGGAAAAGGACCTCAGAATTTCAGAGATTACACTTGCTAATTGATGCTTAATGGAAGGTAATAGGATTCTAAAATAGCAACAATGCTACAAGAGGCTTTAAAGACATTAAAACAAAAATGGGAAAACATGGAGAGAGCATGGCAAACCATGAAAGAATTAATAGCAGCAAACAAGAAAGTGATAATCTCTAAAGAAACTCAGTTGGATACACAAATATCTCACCAGGTAGTCATTTCTCGGAAAAAAGGTAAAAGAGAACAAGAGGACAAACACTCCAAAAGAAAACAAAACCATAGTTGAAGACACTAATGGTTACATAAGGATGGAGGAAAAAGAAAATATAAGTGCTCCTAGAGCATAGGAAAGAGAACACAAAGATAGAAAAGATAAGGAAACAAAATTTATTATCATAGGAATAAGAGACTATGGAAAGAATGAAAGCACTCTCAATTTGACAAGAGATTTTTTAAAAGAGAAATTACATTGGAGAGCGAAAATTTGCCAAGCAAGGAGGGTGGGAAAGATATGTGAAGAGAGGCCTCCACCCATAAAAGTCATCATGGCAAGTATGCAAGACAAACATTATCTCTTAAGCAAAAAGAAATTCTTGAAAGCCTCATAATTCTTCTTAGATGAAGATCTAACTAGCAAACAACAAAATGAGAGAAAAGAAGAAGCGGAGAAAATTAAAGCAAAAAGAAACGAAGGGAAAAGAGCATGGTTGTACAATGGTAAAGTGGTTATTGCAATATTTGGCCCTCATGACAAAGCAAGGCAGCTAGATGGAAGTAAAGAAAAAACAGTTAATTCTATGAGGAGGAAAACAACACGATCAACATGGATAAAAGGGGTGAAGACTCAAATTTGAGTCTTGTGTGCCAAGCCACGTAGCAATCAAATCTTACCCAGGTCTACCTAAGTCTAGTTTGTTGGAATCTAGGATAGGGCCTATTGCAAAAGGTAAAAACATTATTTGTCTCATAGAAACTCATGAACATGATGGTTGTAAAATACCTATGTTTGATGGTTATTTGAAATTAGCAGTATGGAACGAGGTAGCAGAAAATGGCAAAGGGTATGGAGGAATACTGGTTTTAGTGAAAAAAAAATAAGGTCGTCACATTCAGTTAGTTAAATAAGATACAAATAAACAATATTTATGGTTCAAAATAACAGAAAATGAGAACCACATAAGAATTGCAGCATGTTATTTCGCACCTCAAGTCTCAAAAACTTACAAAAATAAAGAGTTGGATAGCAAAAACCCATATGCAGCTTTAAAGCAAGATATTGTCGTATAGGGAGAAGTTCTTTTAGTGGGAGATTTCAATTCTAAAACAACAAATCAACAAGCTAGTATTTTTTGTAGCAAAGAGGATCACAACCCTATCTGGCTCATTGAAGAGGAGAATCACCAATGATTAAGGGGTTCAGAAGATGACAAAGTTAGCAATCACTTTGGAGAAGAGTTTCTCGCGTTGTGTGGTGCTTTCAAATTAATTATTTGCAATGATCTAGATAGATGAAAAAGGTCTCAGAAGCTCACTCGCAACACATACAGTGGGGAAAGTGTTGTTGACTGCGTTATTTGTTCACAAAGCTTAATAGAAAGGATAGATGAAGTTAAGATTGGAGAACATATGTGGGACTTAACGTTAGACCATAACCCAATTTATATAAATCTATCTTGGTTAGAAGAAAGACAACATAGGAGGAAAACCCAATGTTCTCGACAATCAATATCAAGGGACAAAATCCTTCTAACACAAGAAACTTGCACTATCTTCAAAACAATGTTGGAGAGATCAATTCAGAAGGGGGAGAATGGTTCCCAAAGCCTCAATAGTCGTGAGTTAACAAATATAATTCACAGTCCACTTGAGAAGTGAAAAAGAGCAAAAATAGGAAATCTGAAACAAATTATTTCTATAAAACCTTGGTTTGATGAGGAATGCAAAATGGCAAGGAAAACCTTGAAAAAGGCAGGCGAGGAGAAGATGAATGTAAAGTTATATAAGCAGATTTTAAAAAGGAAAAAAAGATGAGTTCATGCAAACAAGGTGAGAAGAGTTAATATATTTAGGAAAGAATAACCCAAAGATTTTTTGGTAGGAACTTCAACCAAGGAAGAAGAAAATTGAAAATAATATTACAGCCAATCAATGGTTTGACTGTTCAAGACAACTCTATGAGAAAGAATCAGAGGATAAGCCTCCTCCAGAATCAATACAACTACAAAACTTTTCACATTACAGGAAGTGGAGACAGGAATTAAGAAGTTGAAAACAAGAAAGGCAAAGGACTTGGTTGAAATTCGAGTAGAATATCTAAAGTGGGGAATGAACATTCTTGCACCGCACACCATGGAAATATTCAACAACGTCATTCAAAAAGGATTCCCAAGAGATTGGACAACTAGTCTAGCAATACCCCTTTTTAAAAGTGGAGACATTAATAATCCTTCCAACTACATAACCATTATGATCAATCCTTCATTTGAAAATCTCTTCAGCAGCATGGTTGAATATAGAATCAATAAGTGGGCGGAAGTAAAAGAAAAGAGGGCAAAGGGCAAGCAGGTTTAAGGCCAAAACATTCTACAGTAGATCACGGTATCACATTGAAACACATTATTGAAAAGGTTTGGGGGGACAAAGAAGAAGTATTTTCCTGCTTTGTTGACTTCAAAAAGGCATTTGACACGATCCCTAGACATAAGTTGTGGATTAGAATGGAAGAACTTGAAATTCCTTTGCATTATAGAGTTGTTTTCCATAGGCTTTATGAAGAGGTGAAAGTCAAAATTATAACTTTTGTAGGAATTTCAAAAAGCTTTAGAAGTGACATTGGAGTCAAGCAAGGCTGCCCTTTATACCCTACTCCTTTTTGTTTATATATTGATAAATTGGAAGAGTGGCTAAATATGCAAGGTGGGGATGGTGTTCGGTTGGGGGAGTTTGTGATAAATCTTCTTTTATATGTTGATGACCTTGTATTGATTTCTATATCAGCCCAGAGATTGCGGATGCACCTATATGCCCTTGAGCATTTTTGTAAAGCAGTGGGGATGCAATTCAATACTAGAAAGACAAAAATAATGATTTTCTCAAATAAAAAGAAGAAGAGCCAGGATATATTCTTCTTTGAAGGCAACATTCTTGAAGAAGTAAATGAATACAAGTACCTCGAGATTGATTTCAACAAGAAGATTAATTGGGAGGATTGCAGAAAGGAGAATTTTAGAAGGGTGGAACGCACTATACGCTCTTCAAAACAGATGTAGAGAAGCAGATTTATGGGATTGGAAAACGATTAAAGTGCTTTTTGGGCTCCTAGTTTGTCCAGTGATATTATATGGGTGTGAACAGTGGGATAGCAACATCCTTGTCTCAAAATGGAAGCAAATTGAGAACATACAAAAACGCTTGATCATGAGCAAGTTTAAAATAAGAATTTCAGTTCCTTATGAGATAATGTTGATTGAAATAGGGGAAACTCCCATAGAAGCAATTGCTATGGTGCATCTCATAAGGTACCTAATAAGAATTGAGAAAATGGGAGAAGGTAGATGACCTAAAGTTATCTTCAATGAAGGAACAAGTGAAAGAAATAAATCATGGATGAGGCAAAATAAGAAATGGATGTGAAAATGGAATATTTACCTCAATGCTTGTCCCACAAATAGCAAGGAATTAAAGAATTTTGTTATGGAGAAGTTTCATAAGTGTACATGGGGAAAAGAGTTGGGTAGAAAGCAGAAGTATTATGTTCAGGAATTCAACCCCACTTGTGATCTCCAACAAAAACAATACATTGGAGCTAGCATTCCATGGAGAGAAAAGTTTCTTATTTCTCAATTAATAACTAACTCGCATCAACTTTGGTGCGAAACTAGTCAATGGAAAATACCTAAAGAAGATTTGGAAGAACGGGTGTGTACTTTTTGCACTATTGGGGCAACAGAATTGGAAAAACATTTCATTTTGGAATGTGATGTTTTCAGAGACATCAAACACAGTTATAGCAGTGTACATCAGTTCCTTGGCATTGTCTTTTCAGTTAGAAGACTGTTAGAAAGTTGGGTCATCTCATCATTAATTTGAGTAATAAAAGGATTGAATTGAAAAAATGCGAAAAATAGGGAGGTTGGTGGTCCCATAGACTATTTCTAGTCTCGTGGACATTAAAATTTCATTTCAATTCATTTTCAATTCTTTAGATATCTTATTGATAAAGCATTCAATAGTTGTGGAAAAATACCCAAGGACAAATTTTGTCTCTCTTACTATTTATATTGGTTCTCCAGTAGGTTGTCAAGCCATTGGTGAAAGCATTGATAAAGATGTATGAGCTTTTCTTTTCTTGGAATTTTTAACCAAATATTTTAGTTCAAAACTAAAATAGTAATATCCCTAAGAGATAATTGACTCACTAGCTGGTTCAACTTGATCAATATTAACAAATAAATAAGAATAAGGCTTTGAGTTAACCACCAATGGGGTTACAACATTAGCTGGAGAAGTAACTTGTGTAATCTAGGATTAATCTATTGGGCTCTTAATATTTGAATTAAGTCTTGACCTATCAGTTGGGCATCTGTCATAGTTTAATCTACATGCTCTATGGCATTTGTTTGCTCAGTGTTGGTTGTTGCATTCTGTTTTTGCTTCTCTAAACCTAGAGGATTTCCCTTATGTCCTTGAAACTTGTTTATGAATTAAATTTTCATCATGCTGATTTTTCTCTTTTTCTTGTTCCTAATGAATTTGATTTGAAACCTGTATGACATTCTGAGACTCATCTGTTTTGGTCTTCTGATCACCTTTGTGAGTTTTAATTTCAACAATTTCATAGTCATCCCAAAGAAACATTGGACTAGTAGTTTCTCTTGTTTGAAGCACTGCAAGAGGAATGGTAGAGATTCTACACCTTTATTAGAGGAAGGACATATACCTTTAATTTCCAAAAGCTTGGAATTTTTCCTTAATTACAAGAGCATTTAGTGTAAAAACTCATACCAACCTCATTAAAAGTAAAAGAATCCACCAGTAAATTATCAAAAGGAGGTTCCTCGTGAACATAATTTTTAGAATACATGACTGCCTTCGAATGTGCATTCACTACATCTTCATAATCATATTTATAAGAAGGAATTGAATAAATCTAAACTTGTATATCCCCTCTGCTTCTTCTACCGCATGGCCTCTATCAGTAAGAGAATAGAGACCAATTTTGATAGGGAAAGTTGGCCAAAGCTTAACTAGTGTATCTATATAAACTAGATGATTAGTAAACCTCCATATATATCAATCTTTGATATGCATCAAAACATTTACCTCAAATCATAGAAATTAATTAAATTATAACTTTTTACATCATTATATTAATAGGCAAGTATAAATAACCTTTTTGCTAATTTCACTTGTTGTAATAGTGATATCCACACTTGCACTGTCTCTTTTTGAAATTGTTTTGACTATTTTCCACCATATAATTGAACATTGTATGTGCACAATTTGAAGAAGGGACAACAACTTTAATTAATGTGTTGAAGGAAAAAAAGTTGAAAGATAGGATAAGAAAAATATACTAAGTTCAAGAGAAACTAAAGAAGTAAGGAGAAATACAATAATGGACATGATAAACACATGTTTGAAAATAATATATGAGTGGGGGCATAGTTTGGTTACACCTTAATAAGGAAAGATTACAAGGACTAGAGAAGAAAATTAAATCCCTGAGATATGGGAATTTCGCAATATTGATGAAGATAGAAAAAAATGTTTACAAACTGAGTATTCCACCTTATATGTGCATTTATTCATTATTAAATGTTTAGAGTAGAAATTCAATGAGCCATCCATGCTCGATGAGGATTAAGAGGGAATAAAAATAAATCCTTGAGACATGGGACTTTCACAATATTGATGAAGATAGGAAAAAATGTTTACAAATCAAGTATTCCAACTTATATGTGCATTTGCTTAGTATTAAATGTTTATAAATTCAATGAGCCATCCATGCTCGATGAGGATGAAGAGGGATAAGTCGTATCATCCAATGAAGATTTGGCACCCAATGCCTAGGAAGAATTAATAAAGGTTGCAGTTCTACAAAAATAGTATTAAAGTGACGAAAACGAGACACCAAGAACATTGGTAGGCGGGATTGAAGGGTCAACTATGAGCCAATAGAAAATGGTAATCCAAGGACAAAGTTGAGCAATTTATTCTTTATATGCTTCAAAATTAAAGATTTTGGAGATTAAAAGCCTTTGAAAATGGAGAGGGGTGATCCAAAATGTATTTACACTTATCATCTGAATTTATAGATTCTCGAAATGGATAAGAATCTTGGACATCTAAAATATGTTGTTCATATGCCAATTTTATGGCCTTGATAATATAACAATTTAAATATTTCCCACATATCCAAGTGGAGACCATATCAACTTACTATATTTCAAATATAGGGAGATATTGATGCATGGGAATCAGCTAAAGACTTCTAGAAAGATCATGGAGATTAAAATAGGGTTTATAAGCACTAAACGTAATCCTAATTCTTGTTATCAAACACCTAACAAAATGGGCGAAAGGGGATCACTTTTTTCACTAGTCATTAATTGTTACTAGATTTAATATAAGTGTTCAAAGAGGCATTAGCATGTTGGAACATTGTAGAAGAACATAGTGTCTCATAGCTTCACAATAAACTTGGAAAGCCTTGTAATTTATATTGTAATTTCCATAATACAAGAAGATGGAAGGTGCAATCCTTCATTTGGATGTTTGTTTTCTTATATGAGTTTTCAAAGTAATATTTGTGTTTAATATATATATATATATATATATATATATATATATATATATATATATATATAGAATGATATTTTATCAATTTGATTTATCTCAAGTGGTTGAAAGGAGTAAATGTTATCCTCCCCAGGTTTGATTCCCATAAGTGACATGTTGAGCTTGTAATGAGTATATTATTGTAATGGCTTCAAGCCTTTGTGTTGACTAGACTTGTGCCTTGAATAATCTAGGGTTTACCTTGGTTATCATCCTAGAAATGAGGGGAAGTGCTTGGGGATTATCCCTGGGTGTGTGACAAAGAAAAAAATCTATTAAATAATGAATTATTGATAATCATCTTTTACTTGTTCTTCTTTTCAAAGAATATATTATCAAAAATAATATATGTATCTATGTATCTCCAACTTCAAATTATATAAACTAAATTATATTTTATTGTTTCCTTGGTTATGTGTTTTCATGTCACACATCAAAAAGAGTGATTATGAAACAATGAGTTTCTAGTCAGTTTTAATGTTGCAAATATTCTTTACACAAGGCTAGGAAAGATGGTT
Organism: Pinus taeda; assembly: GCA_000404065.3. Lineage (NCBI taxonomy): Eukaryota > Viridiplantae > Streptophyta > Pinopsida > Pinales > Pinaceae > Pinus > Pinus taeda. Next base: position 140,605 of record APFE030080044.1, read on the forward strand.
TTCTCCTTTGTAAAGAGAGAAGAAAAGAAAAGATCCCAAAAAGGAAGAAATGTTTCGTGTTTATCTTCTCATTGGATATCCTTATGTATCAATTTTGTCCAACATTTTACAAAATCAAAAACAAAAGCCATATGCTAAAGATAACATTGTTTTTGCCACATGGCTCCATTATTTCCTTTTTCATTATTTTTTTTGTATCCCAAAGGAACCCAACATTTCATGTGACACATGGCTACCAGTAAATCTATGGGGTCTATGGCCTATATTCATCTCTATAAATCAGGTCACAATTAGGGGGGATTTGAACCTTGGATCTCTTAGTTTTCTTAGGACATGCATTACTTTGATCACCAATTGAGTTGCCCCCTAGGATATTTCCTTTTATTTTCATGAGGAATTAACTCAATTCCTCTCGTCTTTTTACATAGTTATTTACGTTAATATTTCCAACTCTTAGACATTTTACAAGTTGTGTGAAACATTACCCCACTTCATATTTAGTCGCACACCCTTTTCTGCACGCAACCCATTCCTCTACACATACCCTTCCCCGCACACACCTCACACCCCATTATTCATTACTTTGTTATTTTTACCTTTTTGTACTTAGTCATTTTTACCTTTTTTCTTTTTTAAACTCTTGCACTTCACTTTTGCATTATAAGATTTCTCTTTTTTTATCCTAAGTTCCTTTGACATATCTCCTACTAACCATGTAGTTGAACCACTCTACATATGCGTCATTTTTTACATTGCATTGTGCCTCCCTACACTGCTGCCAACATTGTCTGTGTTGCATATGATCTAATGTTGTTTATGCTTCTGCAACTACTGCAACTTAGAACTAATCTATTATCCCTTCAACTTACCTCTGCAACTAGCTCTTCTATGTCCATTGAGAATTGGCTTGTTCCCAACTATCTCTGCACCTCTCTAGTATCTAACTCCAACTATCTTTGCATTGTCTCTCAAGATCTGATTGTGCCTTTTTGACATTGATCCTCCTGCTACTAAATATTGTTGGCCCCTGTAACAAAGGTAATGATCCATGAGGAAACACCTATCCAAAGTTGTGCCTCCTCGAACCCTACCTAGATCTACAACTCTGAATCCTTACGCTCCTGCTCTATCTGAAGGTATAGCTTTTATCAATGGAAGCTCATCCAACCTGAAGGTTAACTCATTTATCTATGTGGAAGTTGTTGTTTGTTGTTTCCCCTTCTTATCCTTCTTTCTCTTGGGACACTGGATGATGTAGTGACCAAACTCAACACATCCAAAGCATTTGACCTTGGTAGGTCCTTCTTCTTATCGCATCCCTTTGATATTTGTCCCTTACTGGGGCCCTTCTTTTCTTTCCCTTTACTTGCAAGGGGTACGTTCCCCTCTTCCTCCTTCTCATCCTTCAACCCTCTGCTGCTACTGCTAATATTTCCTTTGATAAGGCAGAGCCTTACCTCCTCTTGTGTGAATTCACTCTAAAGACATTCCCAATCTGGTAGTTGATCTCGTCCAATGATCCCTTGAACAAAGGTCATCCATTATCTGTAAAATCCATTTATAGCAACCTGCACAAGTTCTTTTTCATCGTGTTTCTCACCTACAGTTACAAGCTCATCTGTTAGGTCCCTATAATACTAGTGATTCCCCCATTACTATTGTCATTGTAGCCCCTTATTGTTATTGGTGTTCCCTTGTTGTCCCCAAATTGTTATTATGGTGCCCCATAGAAGCCCACTATTGTTATTGTTGACCCTTTTATTATTATTGTTATGTCGGCTTTGATTATATTGTGCCCCCTTAGACTCCTGTATATAGAAAGAAGGTTTTTCATTTGTATCATCCAAGGATTGTTCATTTGTGTAATGTGAAGGAGGTTCTCCCCTCAAAGAGGTTTATTTTGAAGTCATTGATCTATCTTTTCTTCTATTTTATGAGCTGGTTGCATAAAATTTGGTATCAGAGCTTTGGATTCCAGGGTTTCACTGCTCCAAACAAGTCATCGTGGAATTTTTGCTATAATTCTCTTTATATGACATTTCAGAAGCTAAAAAAAAAACCCATTTGATCTGAAATCTTGATGACCCACTGTTCCGAATTTCATATCTTTTCTCTCTATATTTTCAGAGATATGATCCAAGGAAGTTAGGGTTTTTTCAAGATCCCGAATTACATCCCAAACAGGCGACCTTGGGAAAATCATCATAAATTTCTCTCTGAGTAACATATTGAAATTTTGTAAGAATTTATAGAAATATGACAAATTGTAGTTTTCTGTGTATCATTTTCAGGTTTGAATGTTGAAACAATGACACATGGAACTTCATACAAGTTCACTCTACTGAAAACGTGTATAAGGAGGTCATCATGGGAGATTGGGAATAACTCTTTCTTGGAGAATCAAATTTCAATTAGACTAGTGGCATTGGAAAGAGGACTCAGAGGGCTACTATAGTTCGCAATTTTGGAATTTGGAGATTTGAAATTTCAGAGATACATCAAATCCAATATCAAGCTCCTAAAAATAAAAAAAAAGGTGTGTAGTCTTTTTAAAAAATTTCATAAGTATTGTTTGAAAAATTAGTTTGAAGTGATTAAAAGGGAATAGTGAAGAAAATTATCATTAGTTGATGCCCTGAAGAAATAAAATGGCAACACCTAGTAAGCAACCCGAAAGCTCTACTATGACACATGAAGAAGAGGAAGAAATGCAACATGATATATCAAAATTACAAGACCAAGTGCAACCAATTTCTCTCTCACAAAAAGTAACAGAAGCTAAGATGGATGGTTTGAAGAATGGCATCAATGGTATGAAAGACAACATTGAAGATTGGGTGAAAGACATGGAATGTTGGAAGGGAGGTTTGACAAAGTTTCTAAAAATAAGGCTTCCTAATGGCGAAAAGGTAGTATAACAAACTCATAATGAGAACAAAAGAAATGTTAATCATGATTCGAAGAATGACAACATTGAAGATGTGAAGAAGGGCATGGGAGGTTTGAAGGAAGGTTTGACAAAGTTGCTACAAGAAATGCTTCCTAATGGTGAAAAGGTAGTAGAGGAAACTCATGATGAGAACAAAAGAAATATTAATCATAATTTCATAGACTCTAATGTTGGAATAAAGACCCACCACATTCCCAAGATCGATATGAGGAATTTTCATTGCAAGGATCCTGTAACATGGATACTGCAAATGGAACAGTATTTTGATCTCCATAATGTGAAAAACACACAAAAGGTACGCATTGCAACTTTATATTTGGAACCAAATTAGTTTGTATGGTATTGATGGCTTTCCTCTTGTAAACAAATTATCACTTGGTCAATTTTTACGGACGAAATGATAACACATTATGAGGATACAAAGAGCAACACCTTCTTTAGCCAATTGATAAATCTCAAACAAAAGGGTTAAATGGTGGAGCACATTGAGGACTTCCAAAAATTGAATATAAGGTTAAATGATATTCCAGAGGAGCATAGGATTGATGTGTTCATAGGGACTTTAAAGGATAACATCCAACATGAGGTTTTTTTTGGGAACCTGATTCATTGGAGAAGGCATTCAAGTTGGCAAGAAAAATTGAAATCAAAATTATGGCAACAAGGAAACCTAGCCTTCCATAGCCTACGAGGTTGACACCACAACAATTGGAAGAAAAAAGAGCAAAGGGGCTTTGTTACAGTTGTGATAGAAAATACACTAAAGGTCATAAGTGTTATGAGAAGAAATTACTTTACATATATTGTGAAGAGGAGGAAAAAAAGGAACAATAAACGTCAAAATAAGAGGATATACATCAAGAATCAACCCTAGAGAAAGAAGAAATGAATCCAACCATATCTTGCAACGAATTCACAGGAATTACTATTCCTCAAACTCTCAAGATAGAAGGACATATCAAGAAGAAAAAGGTAATAGTGTTGATTGATTCGGGTAGTACCCATAATTTTATTCACTGTAAGATAGCCAAGGAATTGAATTTCTTCCTATATCTAGCACCAGAGTCTCAAGTGATGGTTGCATATGGAGGAACCATAAATTTTTCTTAAAAGCACCATAATATCAAGCTATCCTTGGGAGAATATGTATTGAATAGTCCTATACTTTCTATTCCAATGGGTGGATCTGATGTTGCACTAGGAGTCCAATGGTTACAATATTTGGGTATGATAGCTTTTAATTTTCAAGAACTTTTCATGAAATTTTGTTAGGAAGTAAAGGAAGTTGAATTAAGGGGTATCGCATGGAAATCGGGAAATATAATCAACTCTAATGACATGACAAAGCTTCTAAAGAAAGAACAACAGGGCGTAATTGCATAATTATGTTCATTAGAAGTTCCCACATTGAAATCATCTATTTCTTCAGATCCCAAAAAAGTCTTGGATGATCATTCCAAGGTGTTTGAGACTCCCAAAGGCCTCCCACCTATTTGTGATCATGATCATTCTATTCATTTGATTCCATTACAGATATCCCTATGCCCAAAAGAGTGAAACTGAACGTAAGGTTGAAGAAATGCTAGAGGCTGGTATAAGAAAAACCTAGTCAAAGTTCTTCTCTGTTGTAGTAGTATTGGTGCACAAGAAGGATGTGTCATGGTGCATGTGTCTGAATTATAGGGAGCTCAACAAGCTCACTATTAAAGATAAATTTTCCATTCCTGTCATTGATGAATTATTTGATGAATTACATGGATAAATGCACTTCACCAAGTTGGATCTTCGTTCAGGATATCATCAAATTAGAATAAAGATTAAAGACATTCTGAAAACATCATTTAGAACTCATGAGGTTCATTATGAATTTTTGGTCATGCCTTTTGGCCTTACCAATGCACCTTCCACATTTCAAGGTTTGATGAATCCCATTTTCAAACGCTTCCTTAGAAAATTTGCGTTAGTATTTTTTGATGATATACTAATCTACAACAAGTCTTGGAAGGATCATGTTCAACATGTTGACAGGGTGCTCAAACTATTGGAGTAGAAACAATTATATGCAAAAACCTCCAAATGTTTCTTTGGAGTACAGGAGGTGGAATATATGGGTCATATTGTATCTCATGAATGTGTTAAGGTAGACCCTAGAAAAATTAAATCCATTAAGGAATGGAAAATCTCCACATCCATAAAGCATCTATGAGGATTTCTCGGGTTGATAGGGTATTATCACATGTTTGTTAAGAATTATGGGAAAATAACAACACCTCTAACAACATTACTGAAGAAAGATGCATTTTCTTGGACTCCATAAGCAATGAAGGCCTTTGAATATCTTAAAGATGCAATGTGCCAAGCACTGGTCTTAGCTACACTAGACTTCACAAAAACCTTTATTATGGAATGTGATGCCTCAGGAAATGGAATTGGCATTGTTTTAATGCAAGAAGGAAGACCCATTTCTTTTGAAAGTCATCCAATCAAAGGCAAGTATTTATAGAAATCTATTTATGAGAAGGAAATGCTAGCAATACTACAAGCACTTAAGAAATGGCGACCTTACCTAATGGGAAGACACTTCAAGGTAAAAACAGATCATGATAGTCTTAAATAATTTTTAGAACAAATATTATCTTCAAAAGAGCAGCAAAAATGGGTCACAAAGATGTTGGATTATGACTTTGAAATCATATACAAAAAAGGGAAGCAAAAGGTTGTTGCAGATGCACTCTCAAGAAAGGATGAGGATGTGAAAGCATTGCTTTGTGCCATCTCTATCATCCAACTAGATTGGATAAATGAAGCAAGGGATGAATGGAAGCATGACGAAGAAGTGTGGGCACTCATTCAAAAGTTGTAGCAAGATCCCAGTACATCTTATACATTTAGCTGGAAATATGATTCATTATGGTACAAAGATTGCTTATACCTCTGCAAGAATTCCCAACTCAAACAAAATATTCTTATGGAATTGCACATCTCTCCCTTAGGAGGGCACTCAGGATTTTTAAAAACTTACCATAGGGTTAAGACGAATTTTTTTTGGGATGGCCTTAAATCTGATATTCAAAGGTTTGTGGCAGAATGTTTGGTTTTCCAACAAAATAAAGTTGAGACAATTAAGACCCTGGGTCTGTTACAACCTTTATCTATTCCAAGTCAATGCTAGGAGGAGGTTTCAATGGATTCTATCACGAGTTTACCCAAGTCCGAAGGAAAGAGTGTCATCGTGGTGGTAGTTGATAGACTTACCAAGTATGCACACTTTTGTGCATTATCTCATCCATCTAAAGCTCATATAGTTGCTACTGCAATTATGGAAACAATTCAAAAGATACATGGAAACCCAAAGGTTATTGTAAGCGACAAAGATCCCATTTCCACTGGAAATTTTTGGACTGGATTATTTTCTTGTCTGGGTACTTAGTTAGCTCATAGTTCATCTTATCATCCTCAATATGATGGGAAAACTGAGATAGTGAACAAAATTTTGGAAGGATATCTTTGTTGCTTTGTATCTGATAAAAAAACACAATGGTTCAAGTAGTTGCCTATGGATGAATGGTGGTATAACACTTCCTTCCATACTGCAGCAAAAATGACCCCGTGTATGGCACTTTATGGATATCATCCATCGTCCATAACAACATCTTTAAGAAAAAATTCTAAGGTTCAAGCAGTGGAATATCACATCGAGCATCAACAACAGGTTCTCCAACTCTTAAAGGATAACCTCACCTTGGCGCAAAATAGAATGAAACAACAGGCAGATCAACATCGCAAAGAAAGAAGTTTTGATGTAGATGACTGGGTATTTCTATGACTACAACCATACAAACAAATGTCCCTCAAGCAAGCTAATAAGTATAATAAATTATCACCAAAGTATTAAGGTACATACAAGGTTTTGTAAAATATTGGTTCTATGACATACAAAATCGAGCTTCCTGCATCTTCCTAAGTGCACCCATTTTTCCATGTTTCATGCTTAAAGAAGGTTATAGGTGACAAGCTCCCAGTTCAAACAATATTGCAAGAACTTGACAAGGAAGGAAAAATAATATTGGAACCTGAAGCAGTCACATAAACAAGAACTCGAAAGCTACGAAATCGATCAATTTCAAAGTATCTCATCAAGTGGAAGAACTTACCCACTGAAGATTCCACATGCGAGGATGAAAATTTTATACAGAAACATCCAGAACTACTTAAGCGTTGAGGACAACACTTTTTTGAAGGAGAGGGGCATGTTAGGTCCCTATAATACTAGTGATTCCCCCATTACCATTTTCATTGTAGCCCCTTATTATTATTGTTGTGCCCCTGTTGTCCCCACATTGTTATTATGGTGCCCATAGAAGCCAACTATTGTTATTGTTGCACCCTTGTATTATTATTGATATGTCGGCTTTGATTATATTGTGACCCCTTAGACTCCTATATATAAAAAGTAAGTTTTATCATTTATATCATCCACGAATTGTTCATTTGTGTAATCTAAAGGAGGTTTCCCCCTTGAATAGGATTATTTTTAAGTCGTCGATCTATATTTTCTTCTATTTTGTGAGATGTTGCATAACATCATCACATATATTCTGAATTCTAGTGATATAGAGAGTCACACCTTCACCCTTCTACATCTTCGTGGTCCTCAGCTTCTCATTGAGAATCGCTTTTTGATTCTCTGCTAGATCCTGGTGTGGTTTTACAATGGAATCTCACATGTCCTCATTCTGTATAATGTGTGGAATTCTATTATCTCAGACCCCATCCAAGACCATCCTCTTTGTCTTGGCCATCTCTTTCTTAAAGGTAGCCAATTGTTGTGGATCTAGTAGCTCTACCATGACATTCATTACGAAATCCTTTAGACCATCCTCATCTAACAAAAAATGCACTCGAGCCTTCCAGACACCAAAATTGGAGGCGTTGTCAGGTCTATCTTGATCTCTGGACCTACTTTGGCCATCCTTATGAAAACTCAAAAACTAGGAAATAAAATAAAATCTCCTCTCTTCTCTGCGACCCTACTTTTATGGTTCACACTTCCTTAGGAAATGTGTATATCTACTATTTCTTTCCTTTGGAACTCTTTTTTGGTACTCGCAATGCCTGCTACCTCAACTAGGAAACTTGCTCTAACTTTCAAAAGTCCATCTCCAGAAACTAGCACACATACTATTGTTCCTGAAACTCGCACTTGCTAACTGGTAAAATTGTTACAGCCTACTGCAACTGGAAATTACAGATCTCCTCCTGAAAACTGGAAATTGGAAACCCTCTGAGAAAACTAGAAATATCCTTTAGTGTGTTTTTCTCTTCTTTTCCTTGCATAGATTTGCAGCTAAACTCCTTGTTGTGAAAATTATGTGCCTAGATCTACAAAACCCTGTATCCGAAAAATCCATTGCCAACTAGAATTCTACTCTAGGAAAATCAAAATTTTCCTACAGTTTGCCTCTAGAAATCGATTTATGCCTAGCAATTTGCATTTTCTGGTTGGCCTGTGCAAATCTGGAGAAACTGTGCTCAGATATCCCCTCTGAAACCGCACAATTATTCTCCTATCACTTTTCAGACTCTGATCTAATCTTTGCTCTAATTCCATGTGAAAATTCCTTGATTTCAATTACTGGAAATTTATCTCCTAACTATTCTATATTTTATTTGTTATTATGGCAAATATCGATAAATTCATAATTGCAATCTTCACCAAAATAAAATATGTTGCAGAAAATAAATAAACTATAACTATGAATAGATGCACACACATAAAAATCGACACAATTGTTGGGTGTGGAGCTTGATTATCTTCTTAATTCAAAGGTATCGTCACATTTGACCGCAGTCCGTAATGTGGCAGCAGCGTCGCTCGTAAATGTGCGCCGCCAAGGGGGTCCAGGGGGGCGGCCCGGCAGCTAATAATAGATGTAAAATTGCCTTGTAAAATGTTGTAATTTCATATTCAATCTGGGCCGTTCATTCAGCGGAAATATGACGGTAGAAGTTATGTTTAATTTAAGGTTTTTTTTCCCTTGAAGGCAACCCCTCGCTATATATGAGGGAATTGTATTGCGGCTATGTAGATCTGTATTTTAAGCGAGAAAGGGAGAGGAGATTGTGTGAGAGAGAAGAGGGAATTATAGCAGATATGTTGTAGGTTGTATCTCTTCATTTTGTTGAATAATATAAAAGAAAGGACTAGTTGTTTCTCCATGGACGTAGCACAAATTGGGTGAGCCACAGATATCTGTGTCTCTCTTGTTTTATGCGTTTTCTATGTTTATATTTCTATAATATTTTATGTGTTGCATTGCTCTGTAATATATAATTTTCTAACAACTAGTATCAGAGCTGAAGGTCTATTTGTTTGATAAACTCGTAAGAGAGAAGGGTTCCTATTTTGAGTGGAAGTAATGGCAGAAAATGGTAGATTTAGTGTCGAAAAATTTAACGACCAAAACTACCAGCTATGGAAGATGCAAATGGAAGATTACTTGTATCAGAAAGATCTACACCTACCAATGAGCAGAAAGACAAAGAAGTCGACAAGTATGACAAACACGGAATGGGATATTCTCGACAGAAAGGCACTTGGAACAATACAATTGTGCATAGTGGCATCGGTAGCGTTTAATATTCCAAAGGATATGACAACGGAGGGTTTAATGTCAGCATTAGCCAAACTATATTAAAAACCCTCGGCCTTAAATAAGGTATTCCTTATGAAGTGTTTATTTAATATGAAGATGTTATAAGGTGGGTCTGTTGATGATCATTTAAATGAATTTAATAGAGTTACCAGTCAGTTAAGTTCTGTAGGGGTAACTTTTGATGATGAAGTTAGGGATTTGTTATTTTTGTGCTCATTTCCAGAAAATTGGAATGGTTTAGTTATGACCATTAGTAACTTTGTCTCTAGATCTAGTACTTTAAAGTTTGATGATGTTGTTGGTGCAATCCTTAGCGAGGAAATGTGACTGAAAAGCTCTGGTGAGACATCAGGTAATTCTTTGACTGTAGAGGCTAGGGGAAGAAAAATGGAAAGAGGAAAGAGCCTAGGATATCACAGTAAGTCAAGGAAAGGTAGATCCAAGTCCAAATCAGGGATAGTGTGCTGGAAATGCGGGAAGAAAGGACACCTGAAGAAAGACTTCAAGTCTCGGAAGGGAAAAGAAGGAGATGTGCAGCAAGAAAACAATCATGAAGCGAATGTGATAGGTGATGTGTTGCAAGATTTTTTTATTCTTTCATTAGAAAATATTATTGATGCCTAGGTGGTAGATTCAAGGGCCTCATTCCATGCCACACCTGATATGAAACATTTTCATGATTATGTTCAAGGAGATTTTGGATAGGCTCAATTGGGTGATGATAAACCCTATAAAATCATTGGAATGGGTACAGTTTTCGTAAAATAGTAGAATGGAAATCAATGGCTATTAAAAGAGGTAAGGCATGTTCCAAATCTGAAGAAAAATCTTATTTCAATAGGGTAGTCAGGAGGTGAAGGTTGTGTAGCAACTTTTACAGATAAAACCTGGAAGGTCACTAAAGGATCCCTGGTAATAATAAAAGGATAAAAGGTTGGTACATTGTATTTATGAAATGGTATTTATAATTCTATTAATGTTCTAACCTATATAGGAGAAGATACAGAATTGTGGCATCATAGCCTCAGGCACATGAGTGAGAAGGGGATGCAGATTCTTCACTCAAGAAATTTGTTTCTAGATTTGAAGCATGTTGATTTGGAATTCTATGAGAATTGTGTTTATGGAAAACAGAAGAGAGTCAGATTCAGTGTTGGGAAAGAAAAGAAGAATGAAAAATTAGAGCTTGTGCATACAGATGTATGGGGACCTACTCAGGTATCATCTCTCGGTGGCTCTCATTATTATGTTACTTTTATTGATGATGCAACCAAGAAAAATTGGATTTATTGTATTCAAAATAAATCTAATGTATCTGATACTTTCAAGAAATGGAAAGATTTGGTTGAAAATGAGACAGGAAAAAGGTTGAAGTGTCTCAGATCAGACAATGGAGATGAATATTTCAGCAAATAGTTTGATAGGTATTGTTCAGAGAATAGAATTCGCAGAGAGAAGATAGTTCTAGGAACACCACAAGAAAATGGTATGTCAGAAAGGATGAACATGGAAATCATGGAGCGTGCAAGGTACACGAGATTGCATGCAGGATTGCCTTTACAATTTTGGGTAGATGCTGTAGATATTGTTGTTTATCTAATAAACAGAGGGCCTTCAAGTTCCTTGGATGGTGGTATTCCAGAGGAGGCATGGACAGGTAAAAAGAAAAATTACTCATTTTTAAAGACTTTTGGTTGTGAAGCCTTTGCCCACATTAATAAAAAACATAGAACAAAGCTTGAGCCAAAATCAAAGAAATGTACCTTTATTGGATATGGTGTTAATGATTTTTGTTATCGCTTTTATGATTATGAAAAAAACAAAATCATTAGGAGCAGAGATGCCATATTCAATGAAAAGGTTTTGTATAAGGATCGGATGTATGGTTGTGTTATATTCTTTCCACGACTAACCTACGTAGTGAATCGGGGGGTTAGAGGGGGCACGGAGCCCCCCCTTCGTTGCACCAATTACGCAGTGGGGGGGTCACAGGGGGGTCGGCATCCCACCATGTCCGGGGGGTTTGAGGTGGGCGGGTAGCCCCCGCTTACGGGGTCCGAGGCAGCGCCCCAGGAAATTTTTTTTTTGGACCCTATATTAGGTTGGGCAAACCTACCTATGGTTTTCGGTCCATGGTTTTGGATGCAATGGTTTTCAGTCCATGGTATTGGATGCTTCAGCATGTATAAATATGTATTGTAACATTGAAAGGAATATAATGAAAAATCAAGCTAGTAGTCCCGGTTTTGGGATCTAGGGGGAAATCTCTATGTATATGTGTTTTATGTGTTATGCTCTCGCATTGTTTATTTTTATGTGATTTAGAATTCGTATGCAGCTAATTTCTGTATGGGGTTAAAACCTACATTCGGTATCAGAGTTGTTTTGGCTTCAAGGGGATGCCTTTGTTGCTGAGGGGTTTCGCTCGAGCCTGTGGCAGACCCTGTTCAGTGGGAGATCTGTGAGATCAATTCTAGTGTTGAAAGAAGATGATGAGCAGCAGAAAGATAGAGATTGAGAAGTTCAATGGTCAGAGTTTTGAGTTGTGGAAACTCAAGATGGAGGATCTCTTGGTGGATAAAGATCAGTGGATCGCGGTAGATCCGGGTACTAAACCAATGGGAGTGACCGATGAAGAATGGAAGAAGTTGTATCGGAAGGCAAAGAGCACAATACGATTGTGTGTCTCAGATTCAGATTTTCTAAATGTATCAGGGGAAGCTACGGCGAAGGCTTTGTGGGACAAGTTAGGGACTTTGTACCAATCTAAGTCTCTAGTGAATAAACTATTCCTACGGAAAAAAGTTGTATAACCTAAGGATGAAAGATGGAGACTCGGTGACAGCGCATCTGAACGCGTTTAATACTGTGGTAAGTCAGTTATCATTTGTTGATATTAAAATTTCAAATGAAGATAAGTGCATCAGTTTGTTGTGTTCTCTACCAGATTCGTGGGATAGTCTGGTTATTGCAATAGGTAGCAATGCAACTGCTTTTCAGTTTGATGAAATAGTCTCAGCCTTGCTGATGGAGGAGATGAGATGGAAAAATATGGAGAGCCAGAATGGTGATGCCTTTTCTATACGAGGATGGTCCAAGAATAGAAATAAAAATAAGTCTTCGAGTGGGAGATCTAAATCTCCAGGAAAACTTTTAAAGGTGGTGTGCTGGAAATGCGGAAAGGAAGGGCACTTCAAAAGGGACTGTAAATCTAAAATTCCTAATAAAGGAAAGGGATCTGATGATGCTCCTTCTGCAGAGGCGAAAACCTCCTCAGATGAAGTTGGTGATGTGTACTTGGCTTCTTCAAGTACACATGTAGATCACAAGGCATGGTTGATTGACTCAGGTGCATCCTTTCACTTCACTCCCCATAGAGAGTGGTTCCGCAAGTATGAGAAATACGATGGTGGTAACGTCTTCTTGGGGGATGACAGGAAGGCTAGAATCATTGGTTGTGGAAAAGTAAAGTTGAAGTTGCAAAGTGGAAGGGTTACAACACTTCCGGGTGTTCTGCATATTCCTGCATTGGCCAGAAATCTGATTTTTGTAAGCAAGTTGGATGATGCAGGTGTAAAGACAGTGTTCGAGAAAGATACCTGCAAGATGGTTCGAGGAGC
>APFE030080044.1:165219-202290 GCA_000404065.3 Pinus taeda
TCACTCACACTGTGATCACTCACACTTTCATCAAAAATAGAAGTCCATCTATTTTTCCAACTTGATCAATCATCCATAGACAGCAACCTGCAATCCATAGACATGATCCATATGTCTAAAAATAAACATAGTCTAAAAATAGACTTGCGCCAAAAATAGCCTGCGGGCCCACTTAGTGAAGGCGACTCTTTTCACTAAGCTTCATCATCTTGTTGCAATCTCAACAAGCATTTCTTGTTGCACACTTTTCAACATACTGCATGTTACCTGGTCAACAGGTCACCTTCATCAGCGTTCGAGGATAAGACTCCACAAGAAGTATGGACTGGTAAGAAACCCTCTCTTTCACATCTGAGGGTATTTGGATGTGATGCATATGTACATGTTCCAAAGGAGAAACGAACCAAGTTGGATAATAAATCTGAAAAGTGCATCTTTATTGGGTATAAGGATGGTTTAAAGGGTTATAAGCTTTGGAACCCAGTCACACAGAAGGTTGTGTACGGCCGAGATGTGGTGTTCAGAGAGGTAAAATATGTTATTAAACATGAAGTCCAATCAAAGGAACCTGAGAAGATAAAGTTTGAGCTAAAGGAGGAAGAATCAAACTCTGCAGTAGAGGAGGAATCAGAAGATGAAGAGCCAGAAACTCCGGCTGTGAGAAGATCAGTTCGAGAAAGAAGGCAGCCAGAAAGGTATAGTCCATCTTCTTTCTGTTCAAACTTTGCTTTGTCTGTTACTGATGATGATCCCAGAACTGTGAAGGAAGCAGTGGATTCAGAGGATGGAAAACTCTGGAAAGAGGCCATGGTTGATGAAATGGCATCTTTGCACAAAAATGAGGCTTGGGATCTGGTGGAGTTGCCGGCTGGAAGGAAACCCATTGGCAGCAAATGGGTGTTCAAGAAGAAGACAAATGCAGAAGGGAAGGTGGAGAAATACAAAGCTCGGTTGGTAGCAAAAGGTTATTCCCAGGTGCCGAGAATTTATTTTGGTGATATTTTTTCTCCTGTTGCCAAGGTAACTTCTATTAGATTACTTTTATCTGTTGTTGCTGCTTTTGATTTTGAGGTAGAATAGATGGATGTGAAGACAACATTTCTTCACGGGGATTTGGAAGAGGGAATCTACATGAAGCAACCTGAAGGCTTTGCGATGAAGGGTAAGAAGGAACTAGTATGCAAGTTAAAGAAGTCTCTGTATGGGTTAAAACAGTCACCAAGGATGTGGTATCAGAAATTTGATACATTTATACGGGGACTCGGCTTCACCAGAAGCAAAGCAGATCACTAGGTGTATTTTAAATTAATTGGTGACCGTGTTATTTATCTGGTCTTGTATGTGGATGATATGTTGTTGGTTGGAAATGACAAAGAAATTATCCAGGATTTGAAGACCCAATTGTCCTCCAAATTTGATATGAAAGATCTTGGTGCTGCAAACTATATTTTGGGCATGGAAATTAAAAGAGATCAAGCAAAGAGGAAGCTCTAGTTAAACTAGAGGAAGTATGTCGAGACAATACTGCAAAGGTTTAATATGCAGGATAGTAAACCGGTGAAGGTTCCTATTCGTGTAGGTGTGAGGTTATCTGTTGAACAGTGTCCCAATACACAAGAAGAGGAAGAGGACATGTCTCATGTTCCATATGCAAGTGCAGTCGGTAGCCTGATGTATGCAATGGTCGGTACTAGACCAGACATTGCACGTGTAGTGGGAGTATTGAGCAGGTTTATGTCAAAACCAGGGAAGGAGCACTGGACAGCAGTGAAGCGGGTTTTCAGGTATTTTTGTGGCACTAGTGATTATGGTTTGTGCTACCAAGGAAGACCAGGATTGGACAGAGTGTTGGATATTCGTGGCTTTGTTGATGCAGAGTGGGTTGGAGATCTAGATTAGAGAAGATCTACAAGTGGGTATGTGTTTAACCTATTTGGAGGTGCAGTCAGTTGGATGAGTAAGAAACAATTTGTAGTGGCACTATCAACTACAGAGGCAGAATACATGCTAGCCACTCGTGCAAGCAAGGAAGCAGTTTGGTTGTAGAGATTGTGTTCAAATATAGGGTTGGTACAGGGAGCTATAAGGATAGACTGCGACAGCCAAAGTGCAATTTTCTTAGCAAAGAACCCTGCTTACCATTCAAAGGCAAAGCACATTGATGTTCAATATCACTTTGTGAGGGATATGATAGAAGACAAAAAGGTGCTGCTAGTAAAGGTGGACACTTTGAAGAATACTGCAGATGCATTGACAAAATTTGTGAACTCTGAGAAGTTCTCTTGGTGTAGAGAAACAGTGGGCATTTTCAGGGCTAGAAAAATGACTAAGCTCTCCTGTGGTCCCTTTTGGAAAGAAAACAACAGTGGGAGATTGTTGGGTTGTGTTATATTCTTTCCATGACTAACCTACGTAGTGAACTAGGGGGTTAGAGGGGGGGCGGAGCCCCCCGTTCGTTGCGCCGATTGTGCAGCGGGGGGGTCACGGGGCGGCAGCCCCCCCTGTCTAGGGGTTTGAGGGGGGCAGGTAGCCCCTCTAACGGGGTCCGGGCAGCGCCCCAGGAAATTTATTTTTGGCCTATATTAGTTGGGCGAACCTACCTATGGTTTTCGGTCATGGTTTGGACGCAATGGTTTCGGTCCATGGTATTGGATGCTTCGGCATGTATAAATATGTATTGTAACATTGAAAGGAGTATAATGAAAAATCAAGCCGGTAGTCCCGGTTTTGGGATCCAGTGGAAAATCTCTATGTATATGTGTTTTATGTGTTATGCTCTCTCATTGTTTATTTTTCTGTGATTTAGAATTCATATGCAAGTAATTTCTGTACGGGGTTAAAACCTACATTTATGATTATGAAAAACACAAAATCATTAGGAGCAGAGGTGCCATATTCAATGAAAAGGTTTTGTATAATGATCGTATGCAGGAAAAGAAACAGGAAAAAAGAAAACAAATAATAAATAGCGCTTGATCAGATCACAGAAAAATTGAAGATGCCTGAAAATCATAATGATCAACAACCAAAACAACAACAACAGCCACAACAGCAACAAGCACCTCAAACACATGAAAGTGCTGTTAGATGATCTACCAAGATAAGTAGATCCCCTGAACGATACTCTCCTTCATTATATTATGTATTGTTGACTGATTCTGGTGAATCAAAATGTTATGAAGAAGTAGTGCAGGTAGAAACCGGGAAAAAGTGAGAGCAAGCCATGAAAGAAGAGATGGACTCCTTAGCACATAACCAGACTTGGGACTTAGTCATGTTGCCTGCAAGTAAAACAACATTGCAGAATAAATGGGTTTTTAGGTTGAAGGAAGAATATGGAGGTAGAAAAGGTATAAAGCTAGACTTGTGGTGAAGGGTTTTGCACAAAAAAAGGGTATATACTTTGATGAGATATTGTCTCTTGTTGTTAAAATTACTTCAATCGGAAATATTTTAAGTTTAGTAGTAGCTGAAGATTTTCATCTTGAGCGGTTAGATGTAAAGACAACCTTTCTCTATGGGGATTTGGATGAAGAGGTATATATGCAGCAACCACAAGGATATGAGGTAAAAGGGAAGGAGAAACTATTGTGCAGGTTGAAGAAGAGCTTGTATGGATTAAAACAGGCTCCAAGGCAGTGATATCTAAAATTTGACAGGTTTAAGTCTAAACAAGGTTATACTACATGTCACTATGATCATTTTGTTTATCTAAAAAGGAAAATGATGGCAGCTATATTATATTCTTATTTTATGTAGATGACATGCTTGTTGCAGGTTCTAACATGCAGGAAGTAAATGTGCTCAAAAGAAAATTGGCAAAATCATTTGCAATGAAGGGTTTGGATGTTGCAAAACAAATCATTGGTATGAGAATAACTAGAGACAGGAAGAATCGCAAATTAACATTGTCTCAGAGTGAGTACATACAAAAGATGTTGAAAAGATTTAACATGCAGAATGCAAAACGAGTTAGTATACATTTGGCTAGCCAGTTCAAACTAAGGAGGTGTGTCCCAAGACTCGGGAAGAAATAGATTACATGTTTAAAGTTCCATATGCATCAGTAGTTGGAATCTTAATGTATGCAATGGTCTGCACAAGACCTGATATTGCACATGTGGTGGGACTTGTAAGTAGGTAAATGAACAATCTAGGAAAAAACATTGGATGGTGTTGAAGTGGATTCTCAGGTGTTTGAGAAGTACCACAAATCAAGAATTATGCTTTGGTGGTTCAAACATTGCTCTATAGGAATATGTTGATGTAGATATGGCAAGTGATAGAGATAACATGAGGAGCACAACAACCTATGTGTTTACTATAGGTGGAACAACTATCAGTTGGGTTTCAAAATTGCAAAGTGTTGTTGCACTCTCAATGACGGAAGAAAAGTATGTTGTTGCTATAGAGGCTAGTAAGGAAATGATTTGGTTACAAAGTTTTATGGATGAATTGGGTAAGAAGCAGAAGTTGGGAAGGTTATACAGTGACAGCCAAAGTGCCATACATCTTGCAAAGAACTCTGCATTTCATCAAGCACCATTTCATACGATCAAAGTTGGAAGATGGACAGTTGAAGCTGGAAAAGATACACACTAACCAGAATCCTGTAGATATGTTAACAAAAGTTGTAACCAGGGAGAATTCGAGATTCTGCTCGATTTCAATTGGTCTTCAAGTATGATGATGAAGATCAGAAACAGTGAGGTCCAAAGTGGAGCCATTGTCAAGCAAATGAAGCAATGGTGGAATTGCTATAATCAGTCCCCAAGAGGGAGATTGTTGGGTGTGGAGCCTGATTATCTTCTTTATTCAAAGGTATCGCCGCATTAGACCCCATTTCATAATGTGGAGGCAACACCGCCTGTAAATATGCATCGTCAAGGGGGTCTAGGGGGGGCACCCCCGAAGCTAAAAATAGATGTCAAATTTCCTTGTAAAATATTGTAATTTCATAGTCAATCTAGGTCGTTTATTAGGTGAAATATCACTGTAGAAGTTATGTTTAATTTAAGATTTTTTCCCTAGAAGGAAACCCCTCGCTATATATGAGGGAATTGTATTGTGGCTATGTAGATCTATATTCTGAGCAAGAAGGAGAGAGGAGATTGTGTGAGAGAGAAGAGGTAATTACAACAGATCTGTTGTAGGTTGTATCTCTTCATTTTGCTGGATAATATAAAAGGAAGGACTGGTTGTTTCTCAGTAGGCGTAGCCCAAATTGGGTGAACCACATATATCTGTGTCTCTCATGTTTTATGTGTTTTCTATGTTTATATTTCTGCAATATTTTATGTGTTCCATTGCTCTATAATATGTAATTTCCTAACAACAATAATTTTTGGACTAAGACCCCTGAAAAAATCCCGAAGGGAAAAAACCGATGTAGCATTTGAGGGTTTATTTTATTATTATGCAGCAGTAAAAAATTGAGTACAATATCTATATTCCCAACTAGAAATACTCCAACAAATATTCTCACCAAAATATTTAGGAGAAAATTCTCCCTCTGCAAACAAACTTGACCTCCCTCTAGCTTTCTCGCACTTCCTATCTGGTTGCTCACATTGTTAGCCTATTCAGTTTGTACGGCCTCTGGAGCTACTCCAAACTCAATTGTCTAGCCTCCTACTAACACATAAAAAATTCTCTCTGCCTTCTAAAATTTATTTCTAGCCTACGGCAACTGATCCAAACCCTTCCAGGCAATTCACTCAATTGGAGTGGCTAAGTCACACCACCTGGACAGGTTTCTCTACAAAATATTTCGGCATCCCTTCTGATGATTCTCCAACACTGGAAAACCCTCTGTAACTCTCGGTTGTTGCTCCCTCAATTAGTGTTTCTCTCCTTCTTTAGCTCAAACTCACTTCCTTGTTGAATCGTGGTAACTAGATAGCTCTATCTGCCAAGGTAACTCACACCCCTATTGTGTCTCTCTACATCCCATCAACTTTCTCTTATAATCTCTCATTGAAGCACCAACAGCCGTGATTAGATCTTCATCAACTTCTAAGATCATCTTAGACTCAATCTATGTGTCTTTAGATATTTATCAATAGTCCTTAATTAACTCCCATTAAATAATCATTTTTCCTAAGTTAGACTTAGGCATTTTTTAATTATTGATCAATTAATTTAAGTAGGGATTTCGCAAGCTTATCACACAAAACCTTTTATAGGTTTTGGAAATCTTGTGTTCCTTAGAATCTTAGAAATGAATTGAGACTAGAACACATATCTGATGCTACCAAAATCTAACACTATAGGAGGACATTCAAGGTTCCTAAAAACTTCCCATAAGATCAAGAAAAAAATATATGGGAGGTCTAAAACATAATGTTCAAAATTTTGTGGCAAAATGTTTACTCTTCCAACAAAATAAGGGAGAGACGATTAAGACCCTAGGTTTCCTACAACCATTATTCATGCCAAATCAATGTTGGGAAGAGGTTTCAATGGATTTTATTATATGTCTACCCAAATTTGAAGGAATTTCACCATAATTTTGGTGGATTGAATTGCAAAGTATGCCCATTTTTTCTCTCATTCTCATCCTTTTAAAGCAACTATAGAAGCTACAACATTCATGGAAATATTTTGAAATTCATCTTTGAGATCCATAACATAGAGATTATGATGTTTTGAACCAACCAATGGGGTTCATCTTCTAGCCAAATAAATGATGAAAAACTAATCCAACCAGATGAATAAATAGGGAGGAACCCTAAGAACCAAAGGATAAAGTCAAAAGTCAAAAGAACTAACCATTAGGAGGAAAATAATATAAAATCTGACAAACGTTAGGATAGATTAGAATAAAAAATTAAAAGGAGAATGACCAAAGTTGTTAATAGTAGACTATAATAAATAATAATTATTAAAAGGATATATATATATAATATATATATATATATATATATATATATATATATATATATATATATATAGTATTTTAAATGTACAAAGAATATTAATATTAAATTAATAATATAATTAGTATTAATGTTCCCAATGGGGCATAGAATAGATGGTGACAGGATGTTCTGTTAAGGCAGTTTGTGGTGAAAAGGTCACAAGTTCGAAACTCCATGGGAAAAAAAATATAGTTATACTAATGGTTGGTGTGGCCCAAGCTGAGTACGATCCCTAGGTGATTTTGATGCTTAGTTTCCCTTGGGTCATGGCTACTCAAGCAACAAATAGGCATGTCAATAATCTCAAGACTCACATTACCTAGCAAACAAAAATAATTAGTACTATTGTAACTTATTAATGATAATAATATTGTTAATGGTGGGAGTAAACATAATAAATAATTAATAATATCAAGGTAAATAATAATAAGGTGAATTAAGGATTAAAAAAATAAAATAAGCTTAATTATTAATTTTTAAAGGTACCCCTAGATCCAGGTGGTCGTCTAACAACTTGAGACTTCATTCCAACTTAATTCAGCTAGCAAGCGGACCTCGAGGAAAAATTTGGGGGTGCATCAGGCTTGTTTCCCACCAAGCCTCAAGAAGGGAGAGTGGGGGTGGTGTCAAGTCCATCACCCTCCAAGATTCAAGTGCATGAATTCACCACTTATCGTCCAAAGTACTTTGACCTTAATTAAATTGTTGGGCGTTTTGGCTATGGTCATCGAATTCTCTTGTAGCACGAAGGTGGTTTCACTATGCCGCTTTAGACTATCGTATTGGGTATCTCTGCAATTATGGTCTATGAGTAAGGAAGGCCTAGTGGAGGAGGTTGTGGGCTAGGTCAACCTTCCCACTCTCCCTAGCATGGGCACGGGGATGAAAATTTTGACTTTGCCACAAGTCTTTCTCTATGTTTTGTTTTGCTGGTCTTTCAAGGTTTCTTGTCCTACTAACCATGTTTTTATATTTTTTGTTGGAATGTAATAGAAAAGAGGCTCTTTAGTTTCTCCTCCATGAGAAGAGACCTCCCCACATCTACCTTCATCTTTTATTTTCCTTCTCTTAGGCCCATGCTCATGCTAGTCATTGTTAAGCTCTAATACTCTGATGCATGTAATTCCTTTAACTCTATTGTAAAAGTTCCTTTACTTATATATATATATATAATATATATATATATATAATATATATATATATATATATTATATATATATATATTATATATATAATATATATATAATATATATAATATTATATAATAGATATATATATATATAAATAATGGGAGATATATTATTAATAATATATAATCCTTAATGTAATAATATTATAGATAATAGTAGAAATATAATGTTAGTAAATAACATCATATCTTATTATATTTATTTTAAAGGTACATAATATTATCAAGAAGACTATATAATGTTATTTAATGACTATATAAAACTATATATTAACCTATATTATCTTATATCATTAATAAAGCATAGAGAATAAAGAGGTAGGATCAAGAACACAAGAATATAGGTGACAAAAATAAATCAGAGTATAAAGAAAAGAAAAAAGACTAAAAAAATATGAAACCGGGGGGGGGAGGAGGAGAAACCGGGGGGGGAAGAGGAGAAAGGGGTGAATCAAGAAGAAACAAACTTTGAGAAAGAGAACGAATCCAGTTTCTGTTGATTTTCTAACCTTTATCCTTGCTTATATTGTTGGTCCACTTCTCAATCGCAATGGCTTCTCTAAACTTTATGTGATGATAGTGAGAAATCTTAGCAAGAACGCAAGCATCCTAGAAATGGATGTGATGTTTAGTCTTCATAGAATGTTAAGCGAGGTTCAACGAACTAAATCGGTTATGCCTAAAGTCAACAGAGTGTTCCTAAATTCTAAGCTTGATGGAATTACCAATTTATCCTAAATAAGGCTTCCCACATGAGGAAGGGATCATGTAAACACCTTCTACATTTGATGGGTTAATTGTGTTGGGTTGTGGTAAATTCTTTCCACGACTAGCCCCTTTTTGGACCCATGGTTTTGTGCATGGTTTTCTCACATGGTTTTGGGCACGATGGTCTTTGGTCCATGGTATTGGATGCTTCGGCATGTATATATATGTATTGTAACATTGAAAGGAACATAATGAAAAATCAATCTGGTAGTTCCGTTTTGGGATCCATTGGAAAATATCTGTGTATATTTGTTTTATGTGTTATTCTCTCGCCTTTGTTTTCTATTTTTATAATTTGTATGCAGGTAAGTTCTGAACGAGGTTAAAACCTACAAATTGGTCCTTTGACAAACCTAAGGGAAGATCAAATAGTGTTGAGAGGCTTGCAGGTACAAGAGATATATTATTTCTTAGAATGCTTTATTAAATCTTCCCATAGGTGTTTGAAAGACCCAGTTTACCCCTCAAACATAAAATGTGTTTACATGATCCCTTGCTCCTGTGCTAAGCCTTATGTAGGAATTGGTCATTCCATCAAGCATAGAATTGAGGAACACTTTTTTGACATTAGGCATAATTGATTTCATTCAACGGCTCTCATTAAACATTCTGTGAAGACTAAACATCACATTTGTATATGTATCAGGTTCTGGTCTTGGAGCCTGACAGACTTAAGACTACCTTTCGAATGTAGTGGGGAATGTTTGCATTTAGAAGAATGCCTATTGGGCTAGTTAATGTCTGTGTGACCTTTCAACATGCGACAGACATCACATTTCGTGGAATGATAAGATAGATCGTAGTGGTGTATCTTGACGATTTCATAGAATATTTAAAGAAGAGATCTGACTAGCTATGCCACTTGAAGCAAATTTTTTAGCGATGTCAGAAATAAGGGACATATCTTAATCTTGAGAAGAGTATTTTTGTAGTGTCCGAGGGAAACCTCTTAGGAAATATCATCATGAAGAGTGGAATTAAAATTGTCCCTGAAAGGGTCATAGATATTACACAGATTCCCTTCCCAATGAATAAGAAATCCATGCAATCCTTCCTAGGGAAGATCAACTTTCTCCCTAAGTTCATCTCTGATTACACGCAAATTGTCAAACCTATACAGGATATGGAAAAGAACGATGTAATATACAAGTGGGACAAAATGGAAAAGGATGTTTTTTACCATATTAAGCAAGCTATTGCAGAAGTGCCATCTTTATACAACCCAAATTTCAACAAAAACTTTCTGCTCTACACCATCACTTCTTATACTTATTTTTTCGTTGTGCTTACGCAAAAAAATGATCAAAACAATAAGCGGCCAGTATATTTTTTGACTGCCAGCCTATAAGGACCTGAACTTAACTATCCTACCATCAACAAATAGGCATATGCATTTTATAAGGTGTTAAAACACTTCCAACCCTATCTCTTAAAGAATCATTGTATTATCTTTGTTCTGCACCCAACAAAGAGATCGTTGTTTGTCCAACAAGAGTTGGGTGAGAGAAGAGAGAACTGGATGACCGGTTTACAAGAGTCTGATCTAGAATTCAAACTAGTTCACTATCAGGGACCATGGTCTATCTCGACTAGCAGCAGAAGCAGTGGATGCAACAGAGGATGATCCATCCAGGTGGGAATAGGAAATGGAGATGTATAATATTGAGTGAGCTTCCCCCACTACTATCTCAAACTCTTAGTACATACATGTTCACCAGTATCTTGAGCATGGCACTTTTCCCTCTCACTTATCAGCATGGCGAAAGGGAGAAGTTAGATTAAAAGAATTATCTTACCAATTGGTGCATTGGGTGCTTTTCAGAAAGCACCATAATGGAATACTACTCAGATGCTTGGAAGCACATGATTCAGAGAAAGTGTTATGCGATCTCCACGTTGGACCAGCTAGGGGACACTTTGTGGGCGACACTATAGAGCAAAAATTCATGTGAACTAATTTTTATTGGCCCACATTATTCAAATATTCTCATGCATATTCCCGCAAGTGTTCGGTGTGTCAGAAGTGTGTCGGTCAAGGAAAGAAGTTAGTCATCCCATTGCAACCTATCATGGTGGAAGAACCATTTCAACAATGAGGTTTATATGCCATTAGTGAGATTTTTCCACACTCATCGAAGCAACACTGCTATATTCTCACTTCCACATATTACTTCACGTGATGGATAGAAGCGATTCGACTCAAGCAAGTGAATTATCAGGAAATCATCCACTTCCTCAAGCAAAATATCATCTCCACGATTGGCATTCTGAATTCACTTGTATTTGACAATGCAACATACTTTTCATCGTTAATATTATATGATTTTGCATTGGAAAATGGTATTGTATTGAAACATTCTGCTAATTACTATCTGCAAGGAAATGGTCTTCTTGAGTCCACAAATAAGAACCTTATCTTCATTATCAAGAATATCATTTTCTCTAAACAGAGGAACTGGCACTTCACTTTGGTGAATGCCCTATGGGATGACTGAGTCACGCCAAAACCTTCTTTTAATATTTCTCCTTACATCCTAGAGTATGGAAAAGAATCCATCCTACCCCCAAACATATATTTTCCTTCCCTTCAACTTTCACAAGAATCTCAGGGAAAGCCTTGCTTATTTATTTAGAGTATGATAAACACCCTCCATAAGATATAGGAAGAAATAAATAAGCCAAAAGAAAAAAATTATCTTCACCAGAGTCATATCAAGAGGTGGTTCGACAAGAAGAC
Source organism: Pinus taeda (assembly GCA_000404065.3). Taxonomy (NCBI): domain Eukaryota; kingdom Viridiplantae; phylum Streptophyta; class Pinopsida; order Pinales; family Pinaceae; genus Pinus; species Pinus taeda. The sequence goes on from APFE030080044.1 coordinate 176,834, forward strand.
TGTAGGGAAAAATGAATTCAGTGTGAGTGACCTAGACTTGAAGTGGGACAAAGCCCACAAGGACAAAGGTAAACATACTAAGTTCCAATCCCTATGGATCAAATGTTCATTGTACACGAGAAGCTTGGCAAACACACATATTGCCTTCAATATACAGACGAGAAGATTGAAACTCTTCCTATTAATGACCAAGATATTAAACTCTATTTTCAATGATGGTTTAGGGTTGTGCCCTACCCAATGTACATAGTTTGTTTTCTTGTTTCTTCATTTGTTTGGTCTTGCATTTTGTTTTAGTTCATGTTAATAAGCGTCATGTGTGAACATGTTTTATGGTTGATTTGTGTGTGGCTGAGTTGAAAAGAGTCTTGTGACACTACAACATTTGGCTAACCTCTAGTCCTCTTTCTTTCTTTTGGTTATGTCTTTTTGTCGATGATGTTATAACAGAAAATATGATCCTTTCGTAAGGAGAGCTTTGTGTTGAACCATGATATATGTGTCTTTTATAGAAACCTTACACCCATACTTGGTTCCTATGTTTCGATGTTTTCATGCTTATCCAATCAAGTAGAAGAGGAAAAGGGGAAAAATATAAACGAGCAAATCTAAACCATAGGTATTTATATGCTTCTATGGAAGAACAACCTCTTCTGCTCTAATTAAGTTGGGATCCCTCTTCTGCCCATGAAATAAATAAGTGCTTATGCACATTCCTATACAAATAAATAAATAAAGGTGAAAGAAGAGAAAGGTTTCCTGCACAGGTAGGTGAAGCAAGCAACTCTGACGGGGTACTATCCAGGCTCGCTAGTGGTGGATCAATGTTTGTGTTCCTGTAGTGACTCCGCCAGGGTAGTGCCTAGGCCTACTAGTAGAAAAGCAACACTAGAGATGAAAAACTATAATATAAAATTCTCAAGCTCATGAACCATAATACACTTTCCTGATTCGAAACATTGCAATATTGTTCATCTTATGTTTGTGTTCAACCAGGAAGGGACAAAGGGCACTATGTTTATTCACGGGGTAAGTGGGGAAACCAAAGTGATCTGCACAATGAATCAATACTCCCTGAAGAACTAGACCCTGCACAAAACAATCAACTTAGACAGAGAAGTTGCAATTCTACTAGTGTGTCGCCAAGTATTGTCATTGCTACAAAACCCTCCAAAATTTTGTCATGCACCTAAATTTCAGAGCCTACATTGATCTTGTATATTGTCTTTGTAAACATTAATACTTATCGCATGTGTTTTCTCTAAGTGTTTTGACCGCATTTGGAATAAAATCAAAGTGTCATATTCTCATAGGTTAAGTGTTGCACGATGTACATAAGCTTGTTTTGGTGTTTTCAAGGGGTAATCTTTGTGTAAATAAGTCAGTCTTACCATGTAAACATATGTCGCACTCATTTCTAAAGTTTTAAGCATTTTTGCACAAGCGTTGTCACTGTCGTTGCAAAGTTTATCTTTGGTGTCGCACTCGTCATAAGTTGTCGCAAATTTGTCACATTGAGGGAAGTATGTTGTTCATGTATTTTGGATTATCTATGTTGTGTCTTCAAGTGTTTTTATTGTGTGATCATAGTCAATTCTAATCATTGTTCACATTAGCGTTATTGATCCCACACTTAGCCAAATTCAAAAAAAATCCCAACCAAGAAACTTAGCCTCATCCAGCCCTCTTGAACAACGCATTGCGTAATCTCATCCTTCAAGCTCCAAACCTTCCTATTTGCATTGCATAATGTGTATTTATTTCCTCCCTAATCTCCCCAACTAAGCAATCACAGTTCCCAAGCTCAACCTCTAACCTCCAAAACTACGCAATTTCTCTCTCAAGCCCAGTCAAAACTACACATTGCATAGTATCAAGGCTCAGGCCTCAGCTCTAAACTCATGAACTATGAAATCATATGGCCTCCTCTACCTTCCAAAACTACGCAGTAGGCAGAATCAGTGCTCAATCTCTTAGCCTAGCTTCCTGAGCTATCCAATTGTGCAATATTTTTTCTTAGTCTAAGCCTGAATTGCGCATTGCGCAGTCTCAAGGCTCAAGACCGTCCCTTAACTACATCAACTGCACAATTGCACAGTCACTGAGCCTCTCCCTCATCCTTCTACCTAGGTTTGTCTCGGTTAGTGGATCATCATGTAACATCTTAGGATATAGGTTTATCATACTAATGTCATCTTGTTATGAGCGAATTTCAGATGCAAGTACTCTATCATACTATGACAGGATGATGAAGAAGGAGATGGAGAATGGAAACATGCTAGAAGACACCATTGTAGTTGAAATGCAAGCTGATCAATCAGGATAATCCAAAGGGACACAAGTTTGTAATTATATCTCAAGACCTAATATCATTGAATACTCCTCATCTTTGAGCCATACGGAGGTGGACGGATGATCATTCCCAAGAAGACACATAGCAAGAAGAAGCAAAATGACCTGACATTTCCATGTCAACATGTAATCCATGTCTTGAGTGTCATGTCATGTCATGTCATGAGTCATCATATGCCACATCATTCTTGTGGATTATGTAAATTCCTATTCGTAAATGTATTGTAAAGTGGAAGTCCAAAGGACATGTACAGAATATGAAGAGTCATGTAAAGTCCAAAATTCATAGGAATTTAAACAATCATAAGGGTAGTCAAAGATTCACAAGGAAGGTGAAGTGTCAGCCCATTGGTTATATAGATACCCTCATTGTATGAGCAAAAGACTTTTCACCTTGGCTCCTCCCATAAGGAATCAAAGAGACAAGCTAGTTCTTTTGGGGAGCAAGTAGTGGTTCCAACACTCCACTATTGGAGCTAGTGGTGTTCGTTCTATACATGTGTCCTGGGAATTTTACTTAATATATGAAGCCTGATGGAAAGAATATTCTTCATGCATGGATTATGAATGTTTATAAGACTATTTTTTGAAGGTTTATGATTCATGTTTGTTTTCACATGTACTAAATTAGTTGAACTATTTCAGTATTTTATTTCTTAACATATTGAGAATGTATTTTAATGGTTTCAATGACCCTCACATCTTTGTGAAATATTCCTCTAGATGTTATTGTTATCACCCCAAGAAACTCTCCTAGGTTGTATATCAGAGATGCTCGAGAACATTACAAACTCAACAAAAATGTTGGAAAAATGGTGGATGAATGAAAGAAATGTTGCATATTCAAGCCAAATAACCATTTCTACTATGTTTAACCCCAGACATGGGTGAACACCCCTAGACTACAAGGCTTTAGACCACCAACTACTCACAATTTGAAGAAAATGTGATGATGGAGAAGACTGACCACACCAGCAGATGCACAGGACCCTGTGATGGCCAACTGCAACCAGTTAAAAGGTATGTAAATCTATTATTTAATACACAAACAGGATGACAGCTCTCTGGCATTAAAACAATAGAAACCTGCATGCACATTCAATAATACTAACTAGAGTCTAACATAGAGGTGGGATGACAGCCCCTCTAATGCTAAACATCAAGAGAAAATAAAAAAAATGCATAACAGACACACCCTGGAACAAGAAGAAGAAATGGACAGTAAGCAATTAACAGCAAAAGAAGCTTGTATTAGCTGAAAATGAAGACCAGACGTTGCAGGTATCACAGTAGTTACAGTCTCGAGAAGTTGAAGCTTACAACAAAATAACATTCATCTAACCCTTATCAACCTATTACATTCTATCTTTTGGATATATATAGAGTCTTCTTACAAAAATGTCTACTATCCTATACGTGGAGGGATCATAATGGATCACCAACCACATTTACAAGCTATTATGAGCCTCAGCTACAATCTCAGTGTCTTAATGAACAAATCGGCCTTTTCTGATATTCAAATGTCCTTTCTCGGGTAGCTGGAGTAAAATTTGGATGAAAGTCCATTCCTGATAAATGGCTGAGCTGCTCGAGAGTGTCCTTTTTGTCCTTCGGCCATGCTGCTTATTAAATATGGTGGTTGAAGATTCAATGCACTGAGTACCAGATAATCTCTTCCATCTTCGTGCTTACAAAATAGGCCGAGGAGACTGAAAAAATACATTGAAAATGGACGTGGAGCTGAGAAAGAATGCTAGCCGTTGGATGGCTCAAACGGATGGCGGAGATCAGATTGTGCGGGCCATCGGAAGACATATGTAGATGGAAGAGTCTGGTCCATCGGATGATGTGAATGAATGGTGGAGATTCGATCTGAGAGTCTATTGGGTGAGTAGGCGAAGAGGAGGATCATGGACCGTCGGATCACGATCAGGGAGATCCGACAGCTGGCCGCTGACCAAGATGCGAAAATGTTTAATGAGCGGGGAAAGGGTACGGCTGCGGTGAGTGGTTTTATCGCACCACTTTACGGGAAGGGGATTTAATCGTACCACAGGGTGCGATGCAATGAGAAAGGGATGCGTGGCAGACGGGATGGAGGGGAAACTGCTTTCCTTGCTGACTAGCGGATGTGCAGATTCTCAGAGCGGGGAAATCGACTACCGTCAGATCTGGGGATGGAAGATCGGACGACTGAAAAAATTTGTTCTTGACTGATGTGACAAGAAAAGGATCATGGATTATGCGCGCAGTTACATTATCACAGTTATATGGCATTTAAACTCAGCGCCCGGGAAGCTTAATAGAATAAGGGCTTATGTAGAATTAGGAGGAAAATGGGAAAAGTAAAAATATTGTGGGGGTACAAATGGGTGAAGTGGTGGGAGAAAGATGACAAACATGAACCCTTTGCGAGCACAATCAGCACATCCAGGCCTGTTGCTTTAACCATCAAAATTGAATTCTGTAGCAGAGCTAACAGTTACACGAATCTTTTTGTTTGTGTTGTTTACCATGACCATCGCATGTTTTTGGACTATTTTGTTGGATGTTAGATGGATCTTTCCTTTTTTTTTGTGTTTCTACTAGGGTGGTACTATTACCTCTCTTTTAGGGGCTCACCTTTTTTTCCCCTCTACAATAGAAGAACCTCGACACTCCTACAACCGAACACTCACCATGAACACTCACTTTCTTTTCGAAGGCACATATGTGATCCTCTCTCTTGCTGAAAGTCAGGTCCAAGGAAAACTTTTAAGAAAATAGTAATCATGTTGTATTCTGGATGGGGCTCCTATCCCAAATAGTGTGAGGTCTAATTTGGACCACATGTCATGGAGACCCCTTTGAATGTTGGCAGATCCAACACTGTCAACATTTTTGGTGCTAGGAGGGAAGTGATATTTTTATGGCTGATAACTCCACCCACCCACATTATACTTCTTCTGGTCAAGGCAGCAATATTCCCAGCACCTCGTCGAACCATATTCCTAAACTTGATGGATCTTCTCATCCCAGTCTTGGACAAACTTGTGAAATATATTACAATCATATCTAGGTCATCTTGCCTATAACCCATCACTTTGAAAATGTTATTGGATTGATCCATGGATTACATAATCTTCCTTATTTTCCAAAAAAGAACCCAACCACTCCTACTGGGATAATGGTCTCTATAGTGGAATATTTGGTTCTCGCCACCCTTGAAGAGTTAGCAGAGACTGCAGAAAATGCAAAGAAACTAGAGCAAACTCCATATTTTAACAGAGGTGACGAAGACAACGATGTACTCTCAGATGACACCATCTATGGGTTAGGCAGTCAGGAAGAGGAGGAAGATCTCTCATATCCTGAAGAAGAGGAGGAGGATAGAGACAAAGACATGGAAGACCAAGATCTAGATTGGATGTCTTAGGGCCCACTTGCTTTACTGGGTGTTTTACACAAGATGTTGAGGCACCCAGAAACATTGTTAATGAAGTATGACTCTAACAAAGCAGTCAAAGCAGAAGACCATTTGGACAACTTCTACCTGCATCTGCAAATGCTTGAGGTACATTACAATGATGTTGCATGTATATTTTTCCCTTGTATCTTAGATGGCAGAGCATCTGTATGGCTCCACAGTTTGCCTCCGAACTTAATCCAGAACTAGAAGGGGTTTAAAAAGTTGTTCCTTGAAAAGTCTGTCGATGACAAAACCTTGACCATGTTATTAAAAGAACTAGGAAATCTGAAGATGGAGTTGAAATAAAAGTTTAAAGATTTTAATCAGAGGTCCAATCGCATATTGAACAAATTTCCTATAGATACGAAACCCCATGACTCCATCACCATTGATTATTACACTTCAGCCTTACCAAGAAGAATCATGCATTTTGTTAAGAGAACTACAAAAGGAACTCTAGCCGAAAATTACAAGAAGGCCGTTGTGATTGAAAAGGACTTATGAGCAATTGGAGTCATCGTGGATGGTGAAACATCAAAGGACTCCAAGGACACGGGTAAAAGGTCTCAAGCCTTCTTCAGTAAGGCCAAGGATAAACAAGCTACAGATATTGAAGGCTTGACTTGTACCATTAAGTATTTGTATAATGACCTGGTAGAGTTAAAACAGAGGTCAAGCGAGACCACCGTAAGCAGCAAGCCCACAAAATTCAATTTCTTGAGAAGGGTTGACAACTCCAACAACAGCAACAATCATCCATCCAAATCTGCACAAAGCTCGAACGTCATACTGAATGTTGAGAGCATGGGCATGGATCAATATTTTTTGTTTCATCAAGAATACCATTCAGGAAAATGAATTCTCTAGCTACGCATATCATTGACATTGTACTTTCAGATAAGCAGACTGAGCCAGCAAAAGAAAAGGAAAAATTTGTTGTGGTTGAAGAAACTGCAAGTGTTAGGCACACAGTTAATACGTTCAATTGTGTATATGTATCTAAAAGTAAAAATGTCGAAGAACCGCCACTGAGTGAGGACCGGGCTCAAAATTAGAATAGTCGATATAAGCTGAGAAGCCAAGGGATGATTTTAGAACAAGAGTTAACGAGGCAGAAATTGAAATAACGGTTGGTAAGGAAGATCAGACCGCCTGTCAATACTCAGAGCAATAATGAAAACACTATTACAGCAAAAAGTGCTTCCGCCAATTGCAAAAGCAAGCTTAAAATTTTGTAATTATCAGATAAGGCTGCTCCTCTAGACATTTAGACAATTCCCTCCGCACTTGATAATAACATAGTCAAAGGCATGAAGAAAGCTTGTGCTAATATTTGACTCTTCGAACTTATAAGAATCGTGAGCCAAGGGGAACTACTTATCTACACTCTTGAATAGCTTGCCTCAGGTAACGGTGCTTTTTTGTAGAAGGTATCTTGTAAGTCTTTTGGTTCCCTGGAATCTATACTTAATGCATTAAAATTAGATGCTAACACACTCTGCCCTTTGTTTTTGTTAACATTTGAATTTTTTAATTACAGTGTTCACAATTGCTTAGTTGATTCTAGTGTATTTGTAAACGTAATGTCATTATCTATAGCTAAGAAAATAAATGTGAAATTGGATAAGACAGATGCACAAATCATTCAGATGGATAGGACTCTTGTCCATGCTATTGGTGAACTCGGAAATACGTTTATTCACCTATCATTTCATCAATGAGTTCACCAGTGCATAAACATAGTAATTGTGGACATCCGGGAAGCATACAGTGTATTGCTATGTAGAGACTGGTCTAGAAAATTACAGGGGACTGGTCACATTTATGGCTTCAGTACAAGGGAAAAATAATCAAATTTGGGTAAACTCATGATCTTACATGAATTTTATCATACCCTTCAAAGGAAATAATGAACCAGTTGTTTTTGCAGATCTGGTCTTGGTAATTGCTTCTTTGAGACTGGCCTAGGGTTTTACCTTGCTCAACCTTCCCCAGCCCGACAAAACACACAGTTGGAACTCTTTCCTAGTCCAACTGGTGCAAATGACATTTATACAATAGATAGTAGTAGTAGTACTAGTGTAGGGTGTAGCTCTTGTACATATGATGTTTGGACTTTGTTTCTTGACGGTTCAAAGACAGGGGAGGGATCTGGAGCTAGAGTTGGTTGTTTTTTAGTAGACCCGCAATAGAGAAAACACATAATCTCAAGTTGTTTGGAATTCAAGTGCACTAATAACATTGTGGAATATGAAGCACTCATCATGGGATTACAGAAGGCCATTGACCTCAATGTTGAAGCTCTTAAAGAAATAGGTGATTCAGAGATCGTTGTGCGGTAGGTATGCAATACTATACACTTTGTATCGCCTAATTTGAAAAGCTATCAACAAGAGGTATGGAATTTAATTCCTCAATTTCAAGCTTTTAACATTATATTTTTTCCTAGAATGCATAACGTATTTGTGGATGCATTAGAAAATGTTGTTACTAGGTTGTTACCGCTCAGGGGCGGTTTTTCTATTGAAATTATTTATAAACCATCTTTCCCTGATAATATCACTAATTTACGTGTTTTTAATGATGAACAACATATACTGCATTCCATGGTGAATGTTGATTTATTCAAAGATGTAGTTATAGATGAAGATGATCATGAAAAGGCGTTGCAAGATGCAACTAGCATGAACAAGGAGAACCCCATGCTGAAGGATCTGGTATCACTACAAAAGTTGTATGACTTGCAAAATTGTTTTAGAGGTCCAATCAATGCCAAAACCCATAGCTCAACGTTGTCACATGAATAGATTAGTCTTGGAATGGAGAAATATTTGAAGTTTGTTAAGCTCGGTACTTGTTGCACACCACAAGAGCAATAAGCCTTTATCCATTTATCCAAGCAGTACCGAGATGTTTTCACATGGACATACGATGAGCTCAAAACTTACGACATGTGAATAATCTAGCGTGTTATTAAAATAAAGGAGGGGGCCAATCCTTTTCAAAAAAAGTTGTGAAAGGTACATCCAATGCTTGAGCCCCTATTTCAAAAGGAGTTAAGGAAGTTGCTAGATATTTGGATCATTTACAAGGTGTGACATTCAACCTGGGTATCAAATCCGGTCCCAATGAGGAAGAAGTCTAAGGAAATACACTTATGCATAGATTTCTGAAATCTTAACCGCACCCATGACAAAGGAAACTATCCTCTTCCATTTATGGAACAAATATTGCAGATAGTATCGGGGTCAGAAAAGTTCTCTCTACTTGATGGTTATTCTGGATACAATTGATTTTTGGTCTCATAGTCTGACAAACTTAAGACTACCTTTTAAACAAAGTGGGGAACGTTCGCATTTAGAAGAATGCCTTTTGGGATAGTTAATGTTGGTGCAACCTTTCAACATGAGATGGACACCACGTTTCATGGACTGGTTAGTCAGAGTGTAGTGGTGTATCTTGACGATGTCACAGTATATTCAAAGAAGATATCTAACCACCTATGCCACTTGAAGCAATTTTTTTAGCGATGTCGGAAATACAGGATATCTCTTAATCCCAAGAAGAGTATATTTGCAGTGTCCAACAGAAACCTCTTGGGCCATATAATCGTGAAGAGTGGGATTAAGGTCAACCCTAATAGGATCAGAGCTATTGCACAGATTCCCTTCCCATTGAATAAGAATTCCATGCAGTCCTTCCTGAGGAAGATCAACTTTTTCCACAAGTTCATCTTTGATTATGCTCAAATTGTCAAAACATATACAGGAGATGGTAAATAAGGATTCAATATACATGTGGGAAAAAAGGGAAAAGGATGTGATTTCCCTTATTTAGCAAGAAAGTGTATAAGCACCAGCCTTATATAACCCAAATTTCAACAAAGACTTTTTACTTTACACCTTCGATTTTGATACTTCTCTTATCATTGTGCTTATGCAAAAAGATGATCAAAACAATGAGTGGCCAATATCTTTTATGAATTCCAACCTAAAGGGACCTAAACTTAACTATCCCACCATAGATAAACAAATATATGAAGTTTATAAGGAAGTAAATCACTTCTAGCCCTATCTCTTGAAGAATCATTTCATTATCCTTTTTTCGCACCCAACAGTCAGATCGTAATTTGTCCAACAGGAGTTGGGTGAGAGAAGAGCGAACTGGATGACCGATTTACAAGAGTATTATATAGAATTAAAACCAATTCACACTATCAAGGGCCATGGTCTATGTCGCCTAGCAGCAAAAGCGGTGGATGCAACAAAGGATGATCCATCCGGGTCGGAATAGGAAATCAAGATGTATAATGTTGAGAAAACTTCCCCCACTATTATCTCAAACTCTTGGCATGCAGATGTGTGCCAGTATATTGAGCATTGCACTTTTCCCTCTCCCTTATCTTCATGAAATAAGAGGGCAGACAAATTGAAAGAATTATCTTACCAATTGGTGCATGGGGTGCTTTTAAGAAAGCACCCTAATGGAGTACTGCTCAAATACTTGGAAGTACATGATTCAAAGAAAGTGTTGTGTGATCTCAATGATGGACCAACTTGCGACACTTTGCGGGAGACGCTACAATGCACAAAATCATGCGGACTAGTTTTTACTGGCCCACATTATTCAAATATGCTCATGCATATACCCGCAAGTGTCTGGTCTGTCATAAGTGTGTCAACCGAGGAAAAAATTCAAGCACCCCATTGCATCCTGTCGTTGTGGAAGAACCATTCACAATGGGGTCTAGATGTCATCAATGAGATTTTTCCGCACTCATCAAAGCAATATCGGTATATTCTCACTACCACATATTACTTCATGTGGTGGAAGAAGCAGTTCCACTCAAGCAAGTGAATGATCAGGAATTCATCCACTTCCTAAAGCAAAATATCATATCCATGTTTAGCGTTTTGACTTCACTTTTTTTTTTAAATGAAACGTACTTTTCATCATTAAGATTATATGATTTTTCCTTGGAAAATGGTATTGTATTGAAACATTCTTCTAATTAATCTCCACAGGGAAATGATCTTGCTGAGTCCATAAATAAGAACCTTATCTGCATTATCAAGAAGATTATTTTCTCTTAACAGAGGAATTGGCACTCCACTTTGGTGAATGCCCTATGGTTTGACTGAGTCATGCCAAAACCTTCTCTAAATACGTCTCCTTACATCATGGTGTATGGAAAAGAAGTCATCCTACCCCAAAACATTTATTTTCCTTCCCATCAATTTTCACAAGAATCTCAGGGCAAGCCTTGTTTATTAGTTCAGAGTAGGATAAACACCTTGTGCAAGTTGCAGAAAGAAAGACATAAGCAAAAGAAAAAATTCCTCTTCACCAGAGTCATATTAAGAGGTGGTTCAACAAGAAGTCTATAGGGAAAAATTAATTTAGTGTGGATGACCTATTTTTGAAGTGTGACAAAGCCCATGAGGACAAAGGAAAACATACTAAGTTCCAATCCCGATGGATCAGACCATTCACTATACACAAGAAGCTTGGACAACACACATATCGTCTCTAATCTCCAGACAAGAAGATTGACTCTCTTCCTATTAATGGGCAAGATTTAAAACATTATTTTCAATGTCGGTTTAGGGTTGTGCCCTACCCTATGTACATGGTTTGTTTTCTTGTTTCTTTGTTTGTTTAGTCTTGTGTTTTGTTTTCTTTCATGTTAATAAGCGTCACGTGTGAATGTTTTTTCTCACTAATTTGTGTGTGGCTAAGTTGAATAAAGTATTGTGATAGTACAAAATTTGGCTAACCTCTAGTGCTCCTTCTTTGTTTTGGTTATGTGTTTTGATCGATGATGTTGTGACGAAAAATATGATGCTTCTGTAAGGAGAGTTTTGTGTTCAACCATGACACATGTGTCTATTATGGAAACCTTACGCCCATACTTAGTTCTTATGTTTCAGTGTTTTCACACTTATCCAATCAAGTAGAAGAAGAAAAGGGGAAAAATCTAAATGAGAAAACCTAAATCACAGGTATTTATATGCTTATCTGAAGGAACAACCTCTTCTGCTCTCAATAAGTGAACATCCCTCTTCCACCCATGAAATAAACAAGTGCCTATGCACAGTCCTATACAAATAAATAAATAAAGGTGAAATAAGAGAAACGCTTCCTGCGTAGGGAGGTGAAAAAAGAAACTCCATTGGGGTACTTTCCAACCTCATTGGCAATGGAGCAATGTTTGTGTTCTAGTAGTGACTTTTCCGGGGCACTATTCAGGCCTGCTGGCAGTGGAGCAACACCAGAGATGAAAAATTATACTCTATAAATCTAAATCTCATGAACCATACTACCCTTTCCTGATTCGAAACATTGTGATATTGTTGATCTTATGTTTGTGTTTCACTGGGAAGGGACAAAGGGGACTATGTTTATTCACAGGGTAAGTGGGGAAACCAAAGTGATATGCATGATGAATTAATACTCCCCGAAGAACTAGACCCTCCACAAAATAATCAACTTAAACAGAGAAATTGGAGTTCTACCAGTGTGTCGCCAACTGTTGTTGTTGATACAAAACCCTCCAAAATTTTGGAGCCTACCTTGATCCTGAATATTTTCACCGTAAACATTAAGACTTATCGCATGTGTTTTCTCTAAGTGTTTTGGTCCCATTTACAAGAAAATCAAAGTGTTGTCTTTTTGCATGCTAAATTTTGCATGATGTACATAGCTTGTTTTGGTGTTTTAAATGGGTAATATTTGTGTAAATGAGTTGGTCTTACCATGTAAACATTTCTTTCACTCATTTCCAAAGTTTTAAGCACTATTGCACAAGTTTCGTCACGGTCGTCGCAAAGTGTATATGTGTCGCACTTGTCGTAATTTGTCGCAAAATTGTCGCACTAAGGGGAGTATGTTGTTCACGTGTTCTTGATGATCTATGTTGTGTCGTAAAAAATTTTAAGTGTGTGATCACAATCAAGTCTTATCATTGTTCACATCAAGTTCATCGATCACACACTTAGCCAAATTTAAAAAAATTCCCGACTGAGTAACATAGCCTCATCCAGTCCTCCTAAACTGCGCATTGTGCAGTATGAGCCCTTAATATACAACCCTACCCCTTGGGACTACAATGCACAGTTCCTTCCTCCTTGAGCTCCCCAATTGTACAATCACAATTCCCAAGCTCAACCTCCGACCTCCAAAACAACACAATTTATCTCTTTCCAAGTAATAATTGCACGTTTTGTAGTCTTAAGGCTCAGACCTCATCCCTAAGCTCCTGAATTGCACAATTATGCAATCACCTGGCCTCCTCTACCTTCCAAAAATACACAGTAGGAAGAATCAGTGCTCAATCCCGCAGCCTAGCTCATTGAGCTCCCCAATTGTGCAATATTTTTGTTCAGTCCAAGCCTAAACTGCGCATTGTGCAATCTCAAGGCTTAAGCCCGACCCTTAACTGCCTGAACTACGTAATTTCATAGTCACTGAGAGTCTCCCCTAGCCTGCTTCCAAGTTCCATCTCATTCAATGGATCATCATGCAACATCTTAGACTAGGGTTTATTGGAATGATGTTGTCTTGTCATGAGTGATTTACAAATGTAGATACTCTATCATACAATGACATGATGATGAAGAAGGAGATGGAGAAGGGAAAAATGTTAGAAGACACATTTGTAGCTAAACATGAAAGTTGATCAATCAGGAGAATCCAAAGGGACACCAGCTTATGACTACAACTCAAGACCTAATATCACTGAAGACTCTTCAACTCTAAACCATATGGAGGTAGATGGAGGATCATTCCCAAGAAGAAACATAGCAAGAAGCAGAAAAATGACCTGACATTGCCACGTCAACATGCAATCCATGTCAGTAGTGTCATGTCATGTCATGAGTCATCATATTCCACATCATTCTTATGGATTATGTAAATTCCTATTCGAAAATGTATTGTAAAGTGGAAGTCCAAAGGACATGTACAGAATATGAAGAGTCATGTAAAGTCGAAAAGTAATAGGAAGTCAAACAATCATAAGGGTAGTCAAAGAGTCACAAGGAAGGTGAAGCATCACCCCATTGGTTATATATACACCCTCATTGTATGAGCAAAGGATTTTTCACCTTGGCTCTTCCCATAAGGCATCAAAGAGACAAACTAGTTCTTTCGGGGAGCAAGTAGTGGCTCCAACGCTCCACTATTAGAGCTAGTGGTGTTCATATTATACATGTTTCATGGGACTTTTACTTAATATATGAAGCCTAATGGCTAACATATCCCTCGTGCATGGATTATGAATGTTTATAAGATTGTTCTATTATTTTTATGATTCATGTTTGTTTTCACATGTACTAAAGTAGTTGAACTATTTTAGTTATTATAGTGCTCATCATATAGAGAATGTGATTTAATGTTTGTAATGATCGTCACATATTTGTACAATATTATGTTGGATGTTAGATAGATCTTTATTGTTTGTGTGTCTCTACTAGGGTGGTACTATTACCTCCCTCTTAGGGGCTCACCTATTTTTCCCCACCGCAGTAGAAGAACCTCGACACACCTATAGCCGAGCACTCACCAGGCACACTCACTTAGATTTTCGAAGGCACATATGCGATCCTCTCTCTTGATAATAGCCAGAACCAAGGAAAACCTTTAAGAAAACAGTAATCGAGCTATATTCTGGATGGGGCTCCTATCCCAAACAATGTGAGGCTTAATTGGGACCACATATCATAGAGACCTTTTTGAATTGTTGGCAAGTTCAACACTATCAACATTTTTGGCACTAGAAGGAGGGAAGCCATATTTTTATGTTTGATAACTCCACCCAACCTCATCATACTTCTTTTGGTCAAGGCAACAATATTCCAAGCACCTCCTCTACTCATATTCCTAAAGTCGGCGAATCTTCTCAGCCTAGTCTTGGACAAACTTGTGAAATCGCTTACAATCATATCCAGGTCATCCGTGTTGGCTTGATTTGGGCTGAACCAGGTTCAATCTATACTGCACACCAATAAAACCCTTAATCACTGGCCCTTTTGGTAATGACCTGCAATCATATTGCAGTCTCACCCGAAGTGACTATGGGAGGATGCAGAACTAGGTTTCTACAGCCTTGAAGGACTAGGAGATGTGATATTATTATGTTATCTTATTCTCGGAATTTATAAATCACTTCTCCGCATTATATTAATCACTTAAACATGCCATATAAAACCATAAACCATCACTGTGTTGAAGTAAAATGCAACTGTAATAATTGTTACTCTACAACAGATAATAAGAAAATATACACATCAAAACACCAAATTAATGTGGTTCACCCCAGTGTAGGGCTAAGTCCACAAGAATCGTTTCTTAATATAATGAATATTTGAACAACAACCAGTTCTTGGCATGCACACTAAGTTGCAGGTTGTCTGCGCACTCAGTTGCAGACTCTTCTCCAAGCCTCTCCTCACTCAGTTGCAAAGCCTCTCCCTTGCTACCAAACTGGATCAAAACTGATGTTTCTCTTCTTATTATTTTACCCTATATATACTATTACATATTAGGTTTACATCATAAAAATACCATTGACTCCCTAAAACAAACAAATATGGCCCCAAAACCATTGATCCCTTACAAAATCACGCACTTTTACAAAAAGGAGGGCCTTCGACCCACCCCGAAGCCCTTACGACACCGCGCATTATATTTAGTTCCTCAAAATGTGCTTCACCACATGCCCCACTACACGCTCCACCCCATAAAATGCAGAGTCTTTACCAAAATCTAGTTCAAGTTGGGTTCCGGCCAACAGGCCCCCAACACTCACATGTGACTCGTCTCGATTCATTTAGCCGATTTTCCTCTGATCTTCGATACAATGTTGTTGTACGCGTTGTATCAATTCAAAAGTCCACACTATATGTTCTTCACCCTTAAAATAGTTCTTCCTTTTGGTCAACCTTGATATCCACTCATAAAGCTCAACAAGAAAAGAACCGAAGAAAATCTCATATTTATTTGTAAAAATATACTTCTATAACCAAGCTTTGGATGGTAGACAATGGTTTCTGTTTTCTTGATCCTCAAATTCTTGCAATTTCAGGTCTTTCCAGTCTTCAATCTCCTTCTTCGATGGGTACAACATTCACATATCTCTCAAATAGATCCTTGTCCCGGAAATGGAACCATTTGTTGGCCTGATTTGGGATAACCCAGGTTCAATCTATAGTGCGCACCAACAAAACCCTTGAGCACATGCCCTTTCGACAACGACTTGCAAGCAGATCTTAGTCTCACCCAAAGTGGTTATGAGAGGATGCACAACTAGCTTGTTTCTACAGCCTTAAAGGACTAGGAGATGTGGTGTTATTATTTTATTCGTAGCATTTATAAATCACTTCGCCACAATAGATTATTCACTTAAACATGCCATATAAAACCATAAACCATCACTATGCTGAAGTAAAATGCAATTGTAATCACTGTTACTCTACAATAGATAATAAGAAAATATACACATAAAAACACCAAATTAACGTGGTTCACCCCAGTGTAGGGCTACGTCCACAAGAATTGTTGCTTAATATAATGAATCTTTGAACAACAACCAGTTCTTGGCCTGCACACTAGTTGCAGGCTATCTGCGCACTCAATTGCATACTCTTCTCCAGGCCTCTGTGCACTCAATTGTTGAGTCTCTCCTTTACTACCAAACTGGATCAAACCTGATGATTCTCTTCTTATTATTTTACCTTTTATATACTATTACATTGTAGGGTTACATCATCAAAATAGAATGGTACAAATACCATGGAATCCCTAAAACAAGCAAATATGGCCCCAAAACCATTGATCGCTTACAAAATCATGCACTTTTACAAAAAGGAGGGGTTTCGACCCACCCTAAAGCCCTTATGACACCATGTGGTATATTTAATTCCTCAAAATGCACTCCACTGCATGCTCCAACCCACAAAATACAAAATCTTTGCCAAAATCTAGGCAAAGTTGGGTTGCGCCCAACAATTTGGCCTATAACTCATCGCTTTCCAAAGGCTATTGGATTGATCCCTAGAGTACATAATATTCCTTATTTTCCAAAGAAGAACCCAACCACTCCTATTGGGATAGTGATCTCTACAACCAAAGATTTGGTTCTCGCCACCCTTGAAGAGTTGGCAGAGACTGCAGAAAACGCAATGAAACCAAAGAAGCTTCCATTTTTTAACAGAGGTGACTGAGAGAATGTTGTACTCTCAAACAACACCTTCCATAGCTTAAGCATTCATGAAGAGGAGGAGAAATATCCCTTAGGTTATGAAGAAGAGGAGGAGGGCAAAGTTGAATACATGGCGGACCAAGATCTGGATTGGATTTCTAAGGGCCCACTTTCTCTACTGAGTGTTTTACAGAAGATGTTGTGGCACCTAGAGAAGTTGCTAAAGAAGTATGACCCTGACAAAGTAGTCAAAGCAGAAGACCATTTGGACAATTTGTACCTGCATCTACGAATTCTTAAGGTAAGTTATGATGATGTTGCATGTAGATTTTTCCCTTGTACCTTAGATGGCATATTCATTGTATGGTACCATAGGATTCCTCCAAACTCAATCTAGAACTGGAAGGGATTTAAAAAGTTGTTCCTTGAAAATTTTTTTGATGACAAAACCCCAACCATGTTATTAAAAGAACTAGGAAATCTAAAGATGGAGCAAAAAGAAAAGGTTAAAGATTTTAATCAGAGGTTCAATCGCATACTGAATAGATTTCCTACACATACAAAACCTCATGACTCCATCTCCATTAATAATTACACTTTTGCCTTATCAACAAGCATCGCACATTTTGTTAAGATAAGTGCGAAAGGAAATTTGACCAAAAATTACGAAGAGGCCATTGCGGTTGGAAAGGACTTGCGTGCAATTGGAGTCATCATGGACGATGAATCATCATAGAACTCCAATCACACAGGTAAAAGGTCTTAGGCCTCCTTCAGTAAGGCCAAGGATAAATAAGCTACCAATCTTGAAATATTGACCCGTACCATTAAGTCTTTGTCCAATGAGCTGGCATAGTTAAAATAGAGGTCAAGCGGGACCACCATAAGAAGCAATTCCCCAAATTTCAATTTCTTGAGAAGTGATGCTAACTCTAGCAATCAGCCAACCAAGTCTTCACAAAGCTCAAACGTTGTGCTAAATGTTGAGAGCATGTGCATGGATCAATATTATTTGTTTCAATCAGAAAAGACATGCCCACAATGGAATCACAGCATGAATGCTCTAGTTGCGCATATCATTGAAATTATACTTTCAGATGAGCAGACTGAGCCAATGAAAGAAAAGGAAGAAACTGATGCATCTTAAGAAATTGCAAGTGTTGGGAACATATTGAATACGTTCAGTTGTGTATACGTAGCTGAAAAGAAAAATACCGAAGAACCACCACTGAGTGAGGACTCGACTCAAAAGCAGAATAGTCGATATAAGTTGATAATCCAAGGGTTAGTTTTTGAACAAGAGTAAAAGAGGTAGAAATTGAAAGAACAATTGTTAAGGAATATCACACCACCTATAAACACTCATAGCAAGTTTGGAAACACTGCTACACCAAAAAATACTTTTGCCAATAGAAAAAGAAAGCTTGCAATTCTGGAAGTATCAGACAAGGTTACTCCTCCACACACTTTTTCAATGCCTCGCGCTTGATTATAACATAGTCAAAAACATGAATAATGATCGTGCTAATATTTCACTCTTCGAACTTACAAGAATCGCGAGCCATCGATTACTGCATGTCTGCGCTCTTGAACATCCTGCCTCAAGTAACAACAGTTCTTCTCACAATGAATCTGGTAAGTATTTTAGTCCCAAGGAATCTGTACTTAATGCATTAACATTAGATGCTAACATAATGTACCCTCCATTTTTGTTAACATTTGAAATTTTTAATTACAATGTTCACAATTTCTTGGTTGATTCTAGTGGATTTGTAAACTTAATGCCACTATCTGTAGCTAAGAAAATAAATGTGAAATGGGATAAGATAGATGCCCAAATCATTCAATTGGACATGACTCTTGTCCATTCTATTGGTGAACTCAGAAATGTGTTTATTCGTCTATCATCCGATCAACAAGTTCACTGGTTCATAAACATAGTAATTGTGTACATCCTGGAAGCATATAGTGTATATCTGGGTAGAGATTGGTCTAGAAAATTGCAGGGGTATTTTTTTATCGACTGGTCATATTTATGGCTTATGTACAAGGGTAGAAACAATCAAATCCGAGTAAACTCAGAATATTACATGAAGCATATTATCACACCCTTTGAGGGAAAGATTGAACTAGTTGCTTGCAGATCTTATCTTGGTAATTGCTTCTTCGAGACTGACCTAGGGTGCTACCTTTCTTAGCCTTCCCGAGTCCCACAAGACACAGTTGGAACTCTTTCCTAGGGCAAATGACCTTTGTATAGTAGATACTAGTAGTAGTACTAGTGTAGATTGTAGCCCTTGTACATAGAGAAAACACCTGACCTCAAGTTGCTTGGAATACAAGTGCACTAACACGGCGAAATATGAAGCACTCATTTTGGGCTTACAGAAGTCCATTGACCTCAATGTTGGAGCTCTTAATGCATTAAGTCATTCGAAGACCGTCGTGCGGAAGGTATGAAATACTATACACTATGTGTCACCTAATTGGAAAAGCTATCAACAGGATGTATGGCATTGAATTTCTCAATTTCAAGCTTTTAACATTATATTTGTTCCTAGACTGTGCAACGCATCTGCCAATGCATTAGAAAATGTTGTTACTAGGTTGTCACCGCCTAGGGACGGTTTTTCTTTCTAAATTCTTTATAAACCATTCGTCCCTAATAAATCACTAATTTATGTTTTTTTAATGATGACTAGGAGATATTGCATTCCATGGAGAACATTGATGTATTTAAAGATGCAGCTATAGATGAAGACGAGCACGAAAAGGCGTTGCAAGATGTAGCTTGCACGAACAAGGAGAACCTCATTCTGAAGGGTGTGGTATCACTAGAAAAGTTGTATGACTTACAAAATCATTTTAGAGGGTCAGTCAATGCCAAAACCCATAGTTCAACGTTGTCGCATGAAAAAATTAATCTTGGAATGGAGAAAGATCAAAATTTTGTTAATATCGGTACTTGTTGCACACCACAAGAGTGAGAAGCTTTTATTTTCTTATTCAAGCAGTGTCGATATGTTTTTTCACTAACATACGATGAGCTCAAAAATTACGACATGTGAATAATCCATCACATTATCCTAATAAAGGAGGAGGGCAAGCCTTTTCAGTAAAAGTTGCAACAGGTACATCCAATGCTTGAGCCCATGATTCAAAAGGAGTTGAGGATGTTGTTGGATGCTCAAATCATTTAAAAGGGGCGACATTCAAACTGGGTGTCAAATCTGGTCCCAGTGATGAAGAAGTCCGGGGAAATACACTTATGCATAGATTTCTAAAATCTTAATCATGCCCTGGACAAAGACAACTACCCTATGTCATTTATGGAACAGATATTGTAGAAAGTATTGTGGTAAAAAATGTTCTCTTTTCTTGATGGTTATTCTGTATAAAATTAGGTTGTGGTCTCGGAGCCTGACAGACTTAAGACTACCTTTCGAACGAAGTGGGGAACATTTGCATTTAGAAGAATGCCTTTTGGGCTAGTTAATGTCAATGTGACCTTTAAATGTATGATGGAAATCGCATTTCACAGACTGATTAGTCAGATCATAGTGTTGTATCTTAACGATGTCATGGTATATTCAAAGAAGAGATCCGACCACCTACGACACTTGAAACATTTTTTTAGCAATGTCAGAAATACGGGATATCTCTTAAACCCAAGAAGAGTATTTCTGTAGTGTCCGAGGGAAACGTATTGGGCCATATCATCGTGAAGAGTGGGATTAAATTCGACCCTGAAAGGGTCATAAATGTTACGCAAATTCCCTTCCCAGTGAATAAGAAATCCATGCACTCCTTCCTAGGGAAGATCAACTTTCTCCGCAAGTTCATCTCTGATTACGCTCAAATTGTCAAACCTATATAGGAGATGGTAAAGAAGGATGCAATATACAAGTAGGGAAAATGGGAAAAGGATGAATTTTCCTGTATTAAACAAGATAACGTAGAAGCAGCAGTCTTATATAGCCAAAATTTCAACAAATACTTCCTTCTCTAGACCTTTTCTTATGATACTTCTCTTGTCATTGTGCTTACGCAAAAAAATGAACAAAACAATGAGCATCCTGATCCGAATTTAAACAAGAACGCAAAAATTACAAATATGACCATAAATACAGAGATGCGGCAGAAATAACACTATCTTTCATTAATATCAAATAATGAAATATGCTTACAAACAGAATGGAAACGAGACTAGCTCGGGCAATGGTAGCTTATCTCTGAGAAGAGATGTGGCGGCTACATGCCTCTAAACTTAGTTACGATGAGGCTCAATGACCTTTTTATTATTGAAAAATAAGAGAAAACCCTAAAAAACCAAAACCCTAACCTGAGGAGATGTAACACCAAGATTTTATGGGCCCCGTTGAGGTTAGTTGGGCAGCCAACTTCCCAGTGTCGTAACTTGGTCATATTATCTTTGTTTGACACGCACGATACCTCATTGGAAAGACCTCTCCGAGGAATACAACTGAAAATGTGATTTCAATTAAGTTTCTTAGATGAATATTGCCAAAAAACGTCATTTAGGGCCTCAAAATGGCTCCAGAAGTTCAGGGCCCGAAAAAACTGCCAAAAATAGTACATTGTGCTACAATTAAGGAAACTGAAAAACTGAAAGAAATAATGGTGGGGGTCCACATGGAATAGGCGGGTGGCCACCAATACCCACTTAGATCATTCACCTCCCCTAGGAAGAAATCGTCTCCATTGCATTGATTTTCTCCATGAGATGAGGAAACTTTTGCTGAACTTGGTCCCTAGTGAGCCATTTTCCTTCGTGCAGGAATTTGTCAGCTTTGACAACTCGATAGAATTGGATCTTCTGTTGGCGAGTGTTCTTGATATGCATGTCCATGATCCGATCAGTTGTAGGTTGTTCCATGCAGTATGGATTTAACTTTGTTGGTGTGAGTTGTTCTGTAATGTCAAATGTGCCTAGTAATGGTGGAAATTATGGCCGAAGGCAGTCCACATTGAACACTGGGTGCAAGCCAAGGAATGGGGGAACACTGAGCTCAAAATAATTATCTCCCATAGCCTTGGTGATGGTTTATGTACCATATCAAAGTGGGTGAATCTTGAAGTGGGGCCCAGCGAGGCGCTCCTTTTGCAAATGTTGCCAAACTTTGTCGCCCACCTGGAACTTATATGGCACCCAATGCTGATCATGTTGTTGCTTGTACTTAGCATTGAATTTATCCAATATGTCATATACCTATTGGCAGATGTGTTGAATGTGCTCAATGAAGTTATTTTCCTTGTCGTCTTCAAATTGGATATGAGCCGAATCTGGTTGAGACGCTACAAATGGTGTGGCCACATCAATGGGACATAGTAGCTGGAATCCCAAGCCCACCAAAAAAGGGTTGTGGCTAGTTGAGTTGTAGAGAGCCCAGTTGTAGCTATGTTGGACATAGGGGAGGCTCTCATCCCATGTGCATGGATGCTTTGAGGTGTACATGCGTAGAATGTGTACAATCATCCTGTTGATGACCTCTATCTGGCCATCAGTTTGGGGATGGAAAGTCGTGGACTTAGTGAGCTTGGTGTCCAGCATAGACTAGAGACTGGACCAAAATGTACTGAGGAACCTGATGTCCCAATCTGAGATGATAGAATGTGGGATCCCAAAGTGTACGCAAACTCGTTCAAAGAAAATTTTAGCGGTGGCTTCTACTGTGATACTCTTCTTGCAGGCCGCCATAATGGCCATCTTCGAGAATCTGTCAACGACCACAAAAACACAATCGTTGCCATGCTTAGTAGAAGGAATGCTTGACATGTAATCCATGGAGATGGATTCCCAAGGTCGACTAGGGCTAGGTAGCAGAGACTAGAGCCCTTGCTTCTTGATGGTCGGTTTGGCAATGGCGCACCAGTGCAGGATATGGTGTACTTCCCGACATCCTGTTGAAGATTCAGCCAATAGAAATACTTCTATAGTACTACCACCATTTTCTCGACCCCAAAATGCCCAGCAGCCCAACTATAGTGTGCTTCTTGTTAGCGCTTGGAATTCACCTAGGCTGAGATAGACAAACTCTCAAGGCTACATCAAACCATTTCACCTCGTAGCTAGCCCTACGAGGTATGAGAAGGCTCTCTCGGGTCAGATTTCGTTAGATCTTTCAATATGATAAGCTGACCAATTAGGAATAAAGATTTTAGGCTAGTAAATTGATAAAGAGGGTTGATTTAAAAAAATTTGGTTTTTTGGTGGCAATTGGAGGGAGTGCAATTCAGGGTGCGGGGATTGAGCACAATTTTTGCAGGGGGATCTTTGGGGCAAGGTAGGAGTGAGCGCTGATGCCTTAATATAAGATGGATGATCAGGGATGATAGAGAAGGAGCTAAAGAGGGCAAACAACCATTTGAATCCTCTCTAGATAGCAGAAAACATAAATTTTGAACAAACTAAAAAGCTGAGCATGTCAAAGCATGATTTCAAACTTTACCACTTCATCTGTCCAAAATAGAAGCAAAGAGAGATGTAGAATACATAAAAAAACTTACAAGAACATGTAGAGAACACACCATCAACACTACAATCCACAAGAATCCACAAGGATGTCTGCAAAACCCTGGCCTTCTTCCTCTTGAAATTGCAAAGATAGATGTACAATATACAATGAAACTTTCTCCCACAAGAGTCCCACCTTCCAACCTCTCAAAATGACTAAGAAAACACATAATATAGGCAAGCTAACCTCTTCCCTTGCCTCTAGGGGTCGAGCTCATCCTTCTAGGAGCAGTTTGAACTAATTCCAAACTAAGCACTAGATAATAGGCAGCTCAACAACTTGCCTCTATTACTTAGCTAACTGATTCATGCATTAATTATTCACTTTTTACATCAAGGAAGCTTCTAGAAGAGTAAAGAGAGGTAAAATCTATCAAAGTGCCATGAAAATATTACATTTATCCATCATCTACAAGTAAAAATAATCAACCATAGTCAAAACAGTGTTTTTTGACCAAAAAAGTCAATTCTGGCAAAGTTAGCTCTCACATCCGCGCCCCCCGGCTCTCGTGTCCGCGTACCTTTGCAGCAACTTTTGAGTGGGTTCCACTGGTCCAAATCAGGTGCAAGATGGCTCATTGGAAAGCTTGGTCTGTCTACTTTCCATCCCAAGTGGAATTTCTGAATTTGGAGTTGTTTTGCCCCCTCAAAAACCATTTCTCCCAAGGTCACTTTCTGCAACTCAAAAAGTGGGCAGAAAGTCATTTTTTTTGATGTATTTTGAGCTTTTGGAGGCTCAAATCTCAAAATTAAACTTCTCCCGAGTACTGGTAATTTTTCTCTTGGCATGCCCTTTCCAAAAATGCCAAGTTTGCAAAATTCCGAGCAGTCCTTCAAAATGTCCTCGCGCGCGACGCGGACGCGACATGGAAAAAACCTGTAATTTTACCAAAAATTTGCAAAATGCTCCAAAATTCTCAAAATTTTCATATTCTGATGCTAGATCAATGCTGATCAGTACCATGATGAGTGAGGCCACCCTTACGAGGCCTTCACTGTGTCTCAACCTCCGTGGATGAAGATCGGTCATCACCTTGCTCATTAGTCTCAGTGGTTGACATGATGTTATTGAGCAAGGTGGAACAAATAAGTCCAAATGATCGCTGCCCTGCCTGAAAAATGCTGTGAAGTATGTTGTTTTCAAGGGGAAAAATCATGAGGAAAATGTTAGGGGAAGGAGTTTATATAAGGAAAGGGAAAATATATACAAAAACAGGGAACCTTGAAGGAAATAATCACACAATGTCAAACATGCCATCTCATCTCTCATCATTTGCAAATCAATAATTTATTAGGAAAATGTGTGTTTTGATCACCAATGGAAAGGACAATAAGAATTTACATGATGGAGGGAATGAGGGGATATAGGGAATTAGGGTTAGGGAGTAATGAAACCTATTAACAAAGTTTGCCAACCAATTTTCACAACAGCAGTCTTTCAATAGGGCTGGCAGCTTTCATAATTGCATTTGTCATGAGTGAATTAGGGTTTCATTGCATGTTTTGACAATAGGGAAGGAGATTCAATTGCATAGGGAGTTTGAAAATGGGATAGGCAATTGAATTAGGTTTTTCATGAGGGGAATAGGTAGGAAAACAAAGTCTAGGGAAAGGGAGATGATACCATGTCATTGTGCAAACCCTAGCCACAACAAACTGCTCCTTTTGGAAAACATTGCAGTTGTACATTTGATAATCTTTGCATGAACACCATATAGCTACTAACCTCTGATTTTTGTGCAGTAAGATGTCCTTTCATTCATTGCTGTGCCTTTTACATATGTTTGCTGTGTGCAATAGTGTTTAGGGTTTGAACATGATATATGAGGGGAAACTAGGGTTTGGTAGGATTTAGAGGTAGGGTTTGTATGGTTAATTTGCAAATGAGATCAATAAATATGACATATTAACATATGTGAATA
>APFE030080044.1:209954-268498 GCA_000404065.3 Pinus taeda
TATCCCCCTTGTTGTCGACCCGATTTTCGAGGCTTCAACATATTTGGCGCTAGAAGGAGGGCCTGAACATAGTGTCTGTTGGAATGATTTTCAATTGTAAACATTTGAATCAGGATGGCTGCTCACAAACTTCCCATTTGGATTTCCATCCATGTTCATACCTCTTCCAACACTCCACCTGAAGTGGTAAGACTCTTGTCTCAGGTAAAATTCAATGGTAAGAATAATTCTTCTGCTTTTAATCATGCTCTTCAATTTATTCAAAGAGTTTCAAGTTGTGATGTTCAAAGAATTGATGAAGGCGTTTTATGTAGAATTTTTACTCTTACATTCATGGCGGAAGCTAGAAAATGGTGCAGAACCCTCCCAGTTGCATCAATCCACAGCTGGGACCAATTCGTCAAGACTTTCATTTTTGAATTTGATTGTTATGACTATGACCAGGTATATGATGAAATTGATTATCTAGGGAAACAAGATGAATCTGTTAGGGATTTTAATATGCGATTTCATCTTAATTGTCTAAAATACGATCTTGAAAGCGAACTCATAGATGAAGAATCTTCAGATTATGCTGAGCATTCCCTGCCTCCTATGTCTGATCAAGCAGAAATTAGTTCAAGTTTTGTCTCATTTTCTTCTAATATGAATGAGAATTCCAATTTGAATATACAAATCAGCCATAATGAAGAAAGTCCCCAAAACCTAGGAGTCATGCATGCTCTAATGCAAGAAGACAAAAGCGAGAATGCTGGAGGAAAGCCTGCCTTGGAACCAGGAGATGACTTTGATACAAGGTCAGATAATATCGTTGCAAGTCAACAAATGCAGATGCCAAGGTTAGAACAGAAAATTATTTCTCTTTCAAAAAGTATCAGTACACAAAGGTATGATCTAAAGCCTGATGTCTATGATGAATCTGATGAACAAAGATTTTTCCATGATGATATTCTCAAATGAATTGTTCCAGAATCACATTTTTCTCTTTATCCTGATGTTTTTAGTGATGATAATTTTCCCCCTCTCAATATTAAAGATATCTCAAAAAGCACAGAGGATTATTCAAATGAGTCATCATTAGGTTTTCAAGATAAAAAGACAACTATAAAACATCCTTTAATCATTTTCAAAAAAGAACCACTTGACCTTCCTTGTCTGAAAATATATGACGAAAAAGAGAAATCTAGGGAAACCTGTAAAATCATTTATGATGGTTACTTTGACAACGATGATGTTATTGATTTATCCCAAGTAACTCATCAAAACTCAGATAATGAGAGATATTCTAATTCGGAAATCATATCAGTCAATCCTCATTTCAAAGTAAAAGATCATTTGCCTGATTTTACTATCCAAGACAATACCCCGATCTATGATTCATATCACGAAGAAACCCCCATACCTGTTCACAATCATAACTTGTCTTCTGATTCACAAGACGAAATTCGAAATTGCTCGGATCCCATAATTATGGCCAGTTCTTGTGAAAAACAAGATATTCCAAGCCAATCCCAGTTGTGATGTAACATTATTTGTACATATAATCATTTCTTTCTTTCTCACTTGCACTCATTTTGTACAAAATCGGATTGTGTTTTAAATTTTCAGACTTTTGATAGATTACTATGGTATGTTGAGCACCTTATCAAAGAACATTCGAAAGACATGCTACCATTTTGGAAAGCTAAACTGTGTCAAGGAAGTATAGAACTTTCTCAATTCCAAGATCAATCAATATCAGACTTCCTTAAAAAACTTCTTTGGCATCCAAAACACCATCAACCAAGGAAAGTACCTTTCGAAACTTGTCGGCAATTCGCGCCAATCGATAAATATCTTTCCAGAAATTTCCATCTATTCTCCATTGATTTATTTAATGATTTATATATGGAAACTTTCCTTTTACAAGAAATTGCTAAAAGCTCGACTTTAACGCACAGTAAGTTACAAGCCATCAAAACTAAAAAATCATATTCGCAACCTGGCTTGTCATCTTTCCTATTACAAGATCATCAATCCATAACAGAAATTCATCCTGATTTTTATGATCCAATAGGTATCCAGTTGGAAAGAAGTTTTCATGAAAAAGAGATTTCGGACAGAATTCCAACTGAAGTTACACATTCTTATTCCACATCCAACATTAACAGTCCAAGAAAATTTTTGTTCTTAACACTGATGTTTGAAAGTTACATACGTGTAGGAATAAAAATGAAAAGATGGCTCCACTGGGAATATCATTTCACCTAGTTAAATTTTTGTATATAGTTAGAATAGGAGTAGGAGTAATTTAGCTAGGTTATTAGGTTTACTTTTAATAGTTGGTAGGAAAAATAAGAGAAGAGATTATCCCTATTTTGTACATAACCCTAGGGAATGTCTACCTCTCATTTCGTTAAATATTTTTCTCCATGATAAAATTTGCTATGGTTAACAGCATTTGACATTTACTAAAGACACCTTTTCTCTAACAAGATTTTGAACTTATGCTTCTATAAATAGAAAATCTTTTGGAAACTTGATCTTTATTATCAATAGAACTTTAACCCAGATATGATACTAGTTTCAACTCCAAGAAATTTGAAGAAAGCAATCTTAGTGAAGAAATTGTTTTGCGTCAGTATAATGAAAGGCATCAATAAAAAAATAAGGATTCCCTGTAGAAACTGTTAGACTCTGTCTCATGTCAGAGATTGATTCTTCTTCAACACAGGGTTTTGAAGAAGAAATCATTTAAATGTGCTTTTTAGATTATGTAATTTGTTCTTCAGCTCTTCAACTGGCAGCGACTTCAAGCTCCTATCTGCAAAAGCACAAACAGAAGAAAACAAAACATCATCAGCAATCAGAGGCAAAGCAAGTTACAAGCTATTTGGAGAGGTCTCACTGGAAATCCCAAACAAACTTCATTGTCACAGCTATTGAATCAAATGATTGTGTTAGCGCTGGGAATGCCCTGCGTCTTATTGATCAAAGGAATGTGGTTTGAGGCTAAAGGAAAAACCTGTCAAAACAGTTGGCAGTCACCTACTCTGCTCTTCCATTGAAGAGTGATATATCAATCTCTACAGGGTTGAGCAATCAATATTCCCTTGTAAGCATGTTTATTAGTTATTAAAATAAGGCAGCAGGCCAGTAGCATCCTTGAAGTCAAGGAGCGGAATTGAAGAAACAGATGCTTCATAGAGGGAACTTTTACGTGCGATAGATAACAATTTGGAGCAACTCGTTCAAAAGCTGCATGCACCAAATTTATGGCTTTATGTCAGAAAAGGCAGGGTGCGTACTCCAAGGTTGGCTTGCAGGATATTGTGTCTCCAAGTTCCAACATGTCTACTGAAATTCAACACCATGGTAACTTTCCACCATTCTCCTCATCAAAAATTATGAAGTAGCTGATGTTGAAGCAGAAGTAAGAGACGTTGCAAGAAGAAATGGAGATCAAGGTTTGGTCAGCAGTGGTATTACATTGGAAGAACCTCTAGAGTTAATCTACCAAAATTTGCAATGGCAACAAGTTGTAAAGTTTCCGGATTTGCATTATCAGGATCAGATGCAAAGCATGTTAATAAGGTGTTCAACGTAGATCATGTTTGTGCCCCTTTCTAACAATCACAGCAAGATCAGGCAGTAGACAACGTATCTGATTTGTCCTCAGTTTTTTATGCTCATCTATGCGAAAGTGATTTAAAATGTTCCTGTAGTGTATGCATCAGTTGCAAAATCTGGACTTGAGTGATAATCCTATAGGAGACAGTGGTGTAAGAACTCTCATTCCTTATTTCCAAGCGATTTCTGAAAGGGATAAACAATTGGTAGATGTCGAGATTGCGAAATGCAACATTTCTTTTGCAACGGCCTTTTCAGTTAAGCTAGATTTATTGTTAATGTATATATATTTTTATTTTCCATGGTGGGTTAAAGCTAGCAATGGCAATGACAATGTGAGAAACAGGTTACGAATCTTCCAGTGGATTCGAATTATATTGGTCTTCACAGCTATTTGCAGACCCACAAGATTTGTGTGTCTGAAGAAGGGTCGCTGTTCTCCAGAAATCTGTGCTTTAGATTTGATTTGATGGAGGAGCTCTCATAGCAAATGAAATGGAACTGGGAAAGATTTTGTAGGCTATTGTTGTTGCCTCATGTCTCAAAGATGCTTGGCCAGTTCTTGTTATTATTCCATCTGCATTGTGTTTACAGTGCGCATTGATGATTGAGCAATGGCTTTAGATCCGTTCATCTGAAATATTGGTGATCATGTCACAGTGGGCAAGGTCAAATATTGGGAACTTCAATATTGTGTAGACATCTAGTGAACAGACTATTCAGTTGGATGGTGTTTTTAACATAATATCACATGAAATTGTATCGAAGCTACAAGAGATACTAGTGAACAGTGATTTTAAGATTGTCATTGCTGATGAGTCCCATTATATGAAGAAACCCCAGGCTAAAGGACAAATGCTTGTATTCCTCTTTTCCAGCAAGCCCAGTACAGTATCTTGCTTAGTGGGACTCCTGCGTTGTCCCAGCCTATTGAGCTTTTGAAACAGCTGGAAGCTTTGCATCCTATTGTTTATAAGGACTTTCACCAATATGGGTCGTTGATTCTTGTTGGTACAGGAATATTGAAAGAGAAAACATGTATTGCATATCCAGCTGTAAAGCTTAATGTATTGCTTTCTGGTGGTGACTGGTTAGAGCCAGAACCTATCACTACATGTTTCAGAGATGGGAATTTAGTGACAGCAGCAGCTTGGCATGCACACTCACAATGTATCTCTTAGATCATGGCATCATTGGGAATTAAAGTGTCGTTTTGAGGAGTTGTACACATTGCCTGTAAACTCAATTTCTACTTCGTGTGTATAAAACTAATGTGTTGTAGAGGACCACAAGATATAATAGGTTGCAGTTGCGGTGTATAGTTAATGTATAAACCATTTTACTTACGTTGGGAGGGGAGATTTCTCCAAATATTTTGTGATAACATATATCAGCTATCCACTTTGTGTGTATGGCATGAACTGCAAAAATTCTCATGCTAAAGTTGGAAATCATTAGAAGCTTCTGAAGACTATAAGCTTTTCTTAATTTCCCAATTGCCTCATTTTAAGGAGTTATCTTCTTCTCCCCGGATGTCGACTGGATGAAAATCTTTGCATTTTAAAAAATGGGAACGTGCCTTCACCAGAAACACGTGTCATGACATTTTGAGGAAGAATAAAAGTCAAAAGTCAAAATTAAATACAGAGAATTATCCCAGCACAGAAATCAAATTAGTTAGTCTATTTTGGGTCTTCACACTAAAGCGGTTAGGCAATCAAAGGCGGTCTTCACACTGAAGCGGTTAGGAAATCAAAGGCGATTATGCGGATGAATAGTGGCAATTATGAATGGCTGGATATGTATGCGCTGATCTTTAGGAACTGATGAATGGCTTACTATTTTTCATAGTCCCAATTGAAACAGTTTCATCTTTTCTGGGATCGGTTTTCTTCTGGGTTGTTTTGTGGTATTAAAAACACCATTTTCTAGATATGAGAGACTCAAAAGAATGCTGATATGCATGAAATCACGGAATATGGTACATAGTCAACTTGCAAGATTTTCAAATTGCTACTGCCTATCCCCAATAAACCAATTTTATTTATTCAAGGATTATCGTTGGCAAACAGACTCCAACAGATACAGAGGTCATTTCTTAGGTGGCAGTCATTGCGATATGCGCGCATTTGATTATGTGGCAGTTTGACCCATATTTTAGTAAAGCAGCAGAGCGTATCTCCAGAAATTTGAGAGTAGTTGCAAAATGGCATTCATAGGGTCGTTTGCCTATTTCGGTTTTCATGCTGGAATAATGGAAGGCTTTCTATATTTAAGAGAAAATGGAGGATTCTGTGCTATCTTCATGCCTTTAGTTGAAACAGCACCCCTGTTTTGGGGGTCAATCTGTTGTTTTTTGTTTTCAGCTGATTTAATGTATAAAAAAAATGATTTTTTTTAGGTAGAAAGGGGGGAGAGTTCTGAGTGCTGAGAGCTGGTGGAGAAAAAGAGAGCTTCTATTGTACAGTCATTGACAGATATTTTTAATGAAATTACACAGCTCTGACTTCTGAGATTCCTGTGGTATGAAAGTTAGCATAAGTTTTTCTTCTGTAATCTGTTATGTTTCATTTCATTTCATAATCATTTCTGAGTGAACAAATGAAGTGTTTAGGTAGAATTCATAGTATTGTATGCTCTGCCTATAAGTTTGTTCATGTTCAATGTTTTCTACTGTTTAAGGAGGATTCACAGGTATTGTTTGCCCTCCTTAGCTCCTCACCAGTCTTACCATCCCATTTAATCTCAATTTGATGTTAAATTTCTTGCCTACCTTGCCTCAGTCGATAATTTGTGTTATTCATTGTATTTCTCTGTTCAAGTTGTGATTTTGCCCATGCATCCCAGAAAAACCCCATCATTTTATTAAAAACCATTTGATCAGTTTACTAGCCTAATATCAGTGTTACCCTATTGGTCATCTCTTCTATTGAAGATTTTACGAGATAGACCGAAGAGGGCCTTCTCCTGCCCCATAGGGCTAGCTACGAGGCTAAATGGTTTGATGTAGCCTTGAGGTTTACCTGTCTCAGCCTGAGGTGAAATTGCAAGCGCTAACAGAAACAACCATTTCCAAAAAAAAAAAAAAAAAAAAATCTCTATTATTGTCGTCAGAACTTTCTTAAGGAAAAAATTGACTTCCTCCCTGCTAAAGGAAATCGCAGCATTCAGAGGAACAATCTGAGAAAAACACTATATCTCAAAGATAAGAGGTCTCATCACGAGCCGGCTATCATGATCACAAATATTATAATTTGCTGACTTTGCTAATACTGTCCACCAAAACAGGGCAACGACTCAAGATTGTTGCAATCAAGAGACAAGGGGTCTCATCACGAGCCAGCTTGTTCAGCAAAAGTGTAAATCAAGTGAATGACTGTGTCATAAATTGGCCACCAAACCAAGACATTGTTCTTTAGAGAATAATAAATAAATAAATAAATAAGGAAAAAGTGTCAAAATGGGTTTTTCTCTGAAAAGTTGTAAATAGCCTTAAGCAGGATAAAGGATCATTACGCCTGCTGGCAGTAGAGGCTCTACCTGCTACAAAGGAGAATATTTAAAAGGCTGCTACATAGGGAAGACTTTATTTTAATTTTTCTTACAAGACCAAGTAATGGCTTATGTAAATGCAAGGACAAGCTAAAGATACAAGTAATTAAAATAGAATGAGGTTGAAACAAAATATCATTGACAGTTTGAAGTATAATATGTTTTATCTTTTTATAATAAAGTTTAAGATTTCTGAGAAAATTTTTTGTTTCGGAAGTTTGAAAAATGTTAATAGAAGATCAGGGATAATTGGTTCTCCCAAGTGAATCGCCAATTGTTGTGGCCAGCAACACCCCCCCTTGTTCATTTAAGTGTTGTCCAAAATACTAAATGAATGGGGACCCTTAGTTAAATTATTCCTTTCTTCAAAATAAGGTTACCTTCATAAGCTTAGAAAGGTCTTTTGAATATTTTTAACCTAAGTCTACAATAAGGGAAATATCTTTAAAACCGCGTTGCAAAAAAGATAGGAAATGCCTCCATTTCTCTATAATATCAGTAATGCGCAAAGACCCTCGTGTTAAGCATAACATCGCATCGCAATGAAGTAATACTCATAAGGAAAAAACTTCAAGATTTACCGATCTGCGATAACACCGATCGCAAGATCGCATATTGCAGAAATGAGCTGTCAAGATTTGGCAAACATCAAACTTCTGCGACCTGCGATGTTGCGATCGCTGCGATATTATATTCTTGCGCTTTGTGATGGTGCGATTTGCGATGGCGCGATCTGCGATGTTATGTAAGCAAATCATTAATCACTTTATCACGAATCCTTCGGGCATGCCATTCAAAGAAAAGCCACTTACCATAATCTAACTCAAGATCATGCGCTTTTAATGATAGTAAATGAATTAGTTGTCAGTTATTAAATGAAATGAAGATGCGTGCTTTTGAAAAGAATTACTTCACGTAAGGTGGCATATTTGATATATCTATTGCATTTAAAACTCTCCCATCACCTTTCTTAATCAGTCATTTCCATTTCACTCGTAATCTGCAGGAACAAAGAGCTAAGACGATTCAAAGCCAAACGCAGGAAGAGATGGGAAAGAAAAATAAAGCTCAAGGCTCTGAGGCGAAGGAAAAGACGAAGGAGATGGCGCCTTTGTATACAGACATAGACTGTAACAGAGACGCAGGGATATCGACATGGGAAAGCATGTACAGGCTGCTTGAAGAAGAAAATCCTAGAGTAATGAAGGTTGATACTGTCGCGGGCTCACAACGCTCTTCCGAGGCATCCTTAAAGGAGCTAGCATGTTCATTTCTTCACCGGATAGCAGCAAGGCCCAAAATTCTACCATATACGGATATGATCAAGTGGATACTTGACAATGCAGATATGAACAACAGACAATTCAAGGTTCAAGGACATGGGCTCATCGGATCATTCGCTGTGCAAGATTTAAAGCTTATGTATCATCTTCCTGAACCGTAGGCAACTTACAATGCACAATTCGTTAAGAAAATTGTGGCAGAGAACCCAAACCTAGCAGAGACCAACAAAGATTGGTCCAGAAAAGAGGAGCCGCTCAAAAAGGACAAAAACGGTGAAGGGAAAAGAGCAAGTGCACCCGGAATAAATGAGAATCATAAAGAATTGCTCTTTAATAAATGGGACGATCAAATCAGGCAGGCGGAACAAGCAGCGGAGATGGCTGCCACGCAAGGAAACATTCTTATCGACTGTGTAAATGAGAATTTACACAGGGCCAACTTAATCGAAGAAACCACCCTGGGTTACCTACCAAATAAACTACGACTGGAAGCAGAATGGAAGCAGAAGGCGCAGGAAAAGGGAAAAGCGATCCAGGCATTGAACAGGTTAAATTGGGAATGTTACTAGGCATACTTGGTCAAGCTAAATAGTCAATGGATGACTATGAAATGCATCATAAACACGGCCGAAAAAGTAGTGCCAACTCTCATAGATTCTGTTTTCGCAGCCCAGCTCAGCGCAGAAGTCAGCCAGCCGACTCTTCTCAAGCCCATGATGAACACTTGCATCATTAAAGACCAAGTTCAGAAGTAGCCTTATTTTAGAATTTTGTTTTTTCTTTTTTATTAGATTAGAAAAAGGATGGTCATTTGAAAACCGCATCCTAAATTTTGTAAAGACATTATTATTAGAATTAGGAAGTAGTATTTTAACCCTTCTCATGCATTTAGAGAAGGGTCCAGAAATTTGTCAAGAACTTGTCCTCGGAACATGCACTTCTGCACCCTCAGAGGAGGTTTTGATGAATGGATGGATCGAAATTTATTAATGTTTGCATTTGATGTCTGCTAGTGATGTTGCACTTTTGTACTCTTAGTAGATGTTAGAACAAGTAGAGATAAATCGTTTTTGCTTGAAGCTTATGAGTAGGATTAGTCATAAATGGTACTTTTATCTCTTGGCCATTTCTGCTTATATTCTTAAAGTGATATACAGTTTTCAGTTGTTTATATGTTATTGCATGAATTTATGAGTTACCATTTGGCACTTCTATATGGTGGAGCCATTTATTTATGTCTGATATATGAATAACTTATTATGCGATATGCTGTTCACAACTGTTTTGCCTAACTTCTTATGCAAAGTGGTTTATCTTAATTGATTTCTATTCTTATGATAGCTGAACGATCTTTATTACCAGTTATTGTTTGAAATCTCTTTAGATTGCATAATGGAAGATATACACCAAGGGTTAGCGTAGATTAGATGTGTTGTTTCTCATTAGATTACAATAGCATAGAGTTGGTTTAAGAATTTAAATTAAATTAGCTTTAAGTACTCTTAGATCAGCATCATTCAACTCTACACACACACACACCCTTAGATTGGGAAACTGGTCCCATTATCCCCAGTCGGACCCCCTATACCAAACAGATAAGGAGCTGCCAACCAAGGTCCGGACCGGGTGGGTATCCCCCTTGTTGTCGACCCGATTTTCGGGGCTTCAACATGGGTATGCCTTAAACCCTGTGTGACCCCCGCCACCTGCACCGCCCCACCCGCCCCACCCCCATACACAATTGGGGCACAATGAGGGGGGCTCCATTGCCCCTCTAACCCCCAGTTAACTACGTGGGCTAGTAGTGGAAGGAATATAACACAACCCAACATTCTCCCACTTGCTTTCTTTCAATAGGGGGCCACAAGAGAGCTTAGTCATTTTCCCAGCCCTGAAACACCCATTTTCTCTCTACAACAAGAGAACTTCTTAGAGCTCACAGATTTTGTCAATGCATCTGTAGTATTCTTCAAAGTGTCCACCTTTACTAGTAACATATTTTTGTCTTCTATCATATCCCTCACAAAGTGATGCTGAGAATCAAAGTGATTTGTATTTGAATGATATGCGGGGTTCTTTGCCAAGAAAATTTCACTTTGGCTATCACAGTTTATCCTTATAGCTCCGTGCACTAACCCCATACTTGAACACAATCTCTGCAACGAAACGGCTTCCTTACTTACATGAGTGGCCGCCATGTATTCTGCCTCTATATTTGATAGTGCCACTACAGATTGTTTCTTACTCATCCAATTGAATGTACCTCCAAATAGGTTAAACGCATACCCACTTGTAGATATTCTTTGATCCAGATCTCCAACCCAGTCTGCATCAACAAAGCCACAAATATCCAACATTCTATCCAATCCTGATCTTCCTTGGTAGCACAAAACATAATCACTAGTGCCACGCAAATACCTAAAAACCCACTTCACTATTGTCCAGTGCTCCTTCCTTTGTTTTGACATAAACTTGCTCAATACTCCCACTGCATGTGTAATGTCTGATCTAGTACACACCATTGCATACATCAGGCTACCGACTCCACTTGCATATGGAACATGGGACATGTCCTCTTCCTCTTCTTGTGTCTTGGGACACTATTCAATAGATAACCTCACACCTATAGGAATAGGAACCTTCACTGGTTTACTATCCTGCATATTAAACCTCTGCAGTAATGTCTCGACATACTTCCTCTAGTTTAACTAGAGCTTCCTCTTTGCCCAATCTCTTTTAATTTCCACACCCAAAATATAGTTTGCAACACCAAGACCTTTCATGTCGAATTTTGAGGACAATTGGGTCTTCAAATCCTGGATAATTTCTTTGTCATTTCCAACCAGCAATATATCATCCACATAAAAGACCAAATAAATAACACGGTCACCAATTAATTTAAAAAACACATAATGATCTGCTTTTCTTCTGGTGAAGCCAAGTCCTCGTATAAATGTATCAAATTTCTGATACCACATCCTTGGTGACAGGTTTTACCCATACAAAGACTTCTTTAACTTGCATACCAGTTCTTTATTACCCTTCACTGCAAAGCCTTCAGGTTGCTTCATGTAGATCTCCTCTTCTAGATCCCTATGAAGAAATGTTTTCTTCACATCCATCTTTTCTACCTCAAAATCAAAAGCAAAAGCAACAGATAAGTAATCTAATAGAAGTTACCTTGGAAACAGGAGAAAAAATATCACCAAAATCAATTCCCGGCACCTGGGAATAACCTTTTGCTACCAACTGAGCTTTGTATTTCTCCACCTTTCCTTTTGCATTTATCTTCTTCTTAAACACCCATTTTCTGCTAATGGGCCTCCTTCCAGTCGGTAACTCCACTAGATCCCATGCCTCATTTTTGTGCAAAGATGCCATTTCATCAACCATGGCCTCTTTCTAGAGTTTTCCATCCTATAAATCCACTACTTCCTTCACAGTTTTGGGATCATCATCAGTAAAAAACAAAGAAAATTTTGAACAAAAAGCAGATGGACTATACCTTTCTGGCAACCTTCTTTCTCAAATTGATCTTCTCACAGCTAGAGTTTGTGGCTCTTCATCTTCTAATTCCTCCTTTGCTGTAGAGTCTGATTCTTCCTCCTTTAGCTCAAACTCTATCTTCTCAGGTTCCTTTGATTGGACTTCATGTTTAATAACATATTTTACCTCTCTGAACACCACATCTTGGCTATACACAACCTTTCGTGTGATTGGGTTCGAAAGCATATAACCCTTTAAACCATCCTTATGCCTAATAAAGATGCACTTTTTCGATTTACTATCCAACTTGGTTCATTTCTCCTTTGGAACATGTACATATGCATCACATCCAAATACCCTCAAATGTGAAAGAGAGGGTTTCTTACCAGTCCATACAACTTGTGGAGTCTTATGCTCCAACCCTGATGAAGGTGACATATTGACCAGGTAACATGCAATACCCACTACCTCTGCCCAGAATTCCTATCCTAACCCGGCACCACTGAGCATGCTTCTTGCCCTTTCCATCAACTTCTTATTCATTCTTTCTACAACTCCATTTTGCTGAGGTGTATATGGAGTAGTCTTTCGTCATGCTATACCACACTTCTTACAGAATTCTTCAAATTCCTTACTACAAAACTGTCCACCATTATCGGTCCTCAGCACCTTTATCTTCTTCTCTGTCTGATTTTCCACGAGAGCCTTAAATTCTTTAAACCTGTCAAAGGCTTCAGATTTCTTCTTAAGGAATATCCATGTATTCCTTGAGAAGTCATCTAAAATGATACATAGTACACAGACTTACCTAGTGATGGAACCTTCATAGGTCCAAACACATCATTGTGCACAAGTTATAATATATGTTTCGCGCTCTTACTACCAGAGGGGAAACTCACCTGATTCTACTTCCCATATACACAATTTTCACAGAAATCAAAATCCGGAGAGCTATTACTCATACCTTCTACCATACCATTACCATGAAATATTCGAAGGCCCTTCTCTCCAATATGTCCAATCCTTTGATGCCAAAACATGGTCTTCTCTCCAGAGACCACTAGATTTTCTACTCCACTTTCAAGAACCAGAGAACTGTTGCACCCATTAATAACAGTGCTACCTTGCAGCTTGTACAAAGTTCCAATTCAAACTCCCCACATCAATACCAGTGCTCCCCAAACCATTTTGCAGGTATCCTTTTCAAACACTATTTTTACACCTGCATCATCCAGCTTGCTTATAGAAATCAGATTTCTAGCCAATGTAGGAATATGCAGAACACCCGAAAGTGTTCTAACCCTTCCACCTTACAACTTCAACTTTACTTTTCCATGACCAATGATTCTAGCCTTCTTATCATCCCCTTAAAAGACATCACCACCATCATATTTCTCATACTCGTAGAACCACTCTTTATGGGGAGTGAAGTGAAAGGATGCACCTAAGTCAATCAACCATGTCTCATGATCGACATGTGTACGTGAAGAAGCCAAGTACAGATCCCCACCTTCATCTAAGGTGGTTTTCGACTTTTCGGAAGGAGCATCATCATATCCATTTCCTTTGTTAGGAGCTTTAGATTTACAATCCCTTTTGTAGTGCCCTTCCTTTCTGCATTTCCATCACACCACCTTTACAGGTTTTCCTAGAGACTTAGATCTCCCTCTACATTTAGATCTCCCACTTGATGACTTATTTTTGTTTCTGTTCTGGGATTGTCCTCATATAGACTAGTCATCACCATTCTAGCTCTCCATATTTTCTTGTCTCATCTCCTTGGTCATCAAAGATGAGACTATTTCATCAAACTACAAGGTAGTTGCATTGCTACCTATTGCAATAACCAGACTATCCCACGAATCTGGTAGAGAACACAACAAACTGATGCACTTATCTTCATCTGAAATTTTAATATCAACAGATGCTAACTGACTTACCACATTATTAAATGCATTTAGATGCTCTGTCACTGAGTCTCCGTCTTTCATCCTTAGGTTATACAGCTTTTTCCACAGGAACAGTTTGTTCACCAGAGACTTAGATTGGTACAAAGTCCCTAACTTGTCCCACAAAGCCTTCTTCGTAGCTTCCCCTAATACATTCAACAATATTGAATCTCAGACACACAATCGTATTGTGGTATTTGCCTTCCAATCCAACTTCTTCCATCCTTCATCAGACACTCTCATTGGTTTAGTACCCAAATCTGTCGCGATCCTCTGATCTTTATCCACCAATAGATCATCCATATTGAGTTTCTACAACTCAAAACTCCAACCATTAAATTTCTCAATCTCTATCTTTCCATTGCTAGCCATCTTCTTTCACCACCAGAATCGATCTCGCAGATCTCCCATTGAACAGGGTCTACCACAGGCCTGAGCGAAACCCCTCAGTAACAAATGCATCCCCTTGAAACCAAATTTTCTCTAATTCCAAATGTAGGTTTTAACCCCCTATAGAAATTACCTGCATACGAATTCTAAAACACATAAAATAAACAATGCGAGAGCATAACACATAAAACACATATACACAAAGATTTTCCCCTAGATCCCAAAACCGAGACTACCAGCTTGATTTTTCATTATGTTCCTTTCAATGTTATAATGCATATTTATACATGTTATGGACCAAAAACCATCGCGTCCAATACCATGGACCGAAAATCATCGTGTCCAAAAACATGTGCGTAAATCATGCACAAAACCATAGGTGGGTCTGCCCATCCTAACATAGGGTCCAAAACCAAAAATTTTTTGGGGTGCTGCCCCAGATCCCATAAAGTAGGGTTATGGGTATGCCTCAAACCCCCTTGTGACCCCACCCCCCGCCCCCCCCGCTACACAATTGGTGCAACGAAGGGGGGCTCTGTCGCCCCTCTAACCCCCCAGTTAACTACGTGGGCTAGTCATGGAAAGAATATAACACAACCCAACAAGTGGAACATTATAGCCACATTCAACTACTCCTCCAAAGAGATGTACTAGCTCTGTGGAGTGGAGAAGCTAAGGCACATTAGAATATTGTCCAAGCCTTCTTCAAGATAGTCTTAGTAGAAGGTTGGCTGACCAAAATCCTATATAATGAGTTATGAGGGACTATTTATAACAAAGGGTGGGGTGACTCTTAACATTCCCCTTTGTGACAGTTCAACTACCCTCATGACTCTTTACC
The DNA here is from genome assembly GCA_000404065.3 of Pinus taeda. Lineage (NCBI taxonomy): Eukaryota > Viridiplantae > Streptophyta > Pinopsida > Pinales > Pinaceae > Pinus > Pinus taeda. The sequence continues at coordinate 225,065 of APFE030080044.1, forward strand.
TACTCTATGATTATTTCATCCAACTGTTGACACTAGAATTACACTTGACATGACTCAGCATTATAATGCACATGTACTCATGTGAGACATCATGGCTTGAGCAAGCCTTGCAAGACATCACTGGCACTCGGTCTGCAGTGGTTAGACCAACTATCTAACATGCTTGTGATGGTGAAGCTAGTGAGTTGATTCCAAGCTTGGTCATCTGTGATGGTGTGCATGCACATCATGGTGACATCTTTCTGAAGCAAATTCTTGCGTTCGTTGCAATCGGTGCATTAGTTTGGCCCCTTCTTCCAACTCGTCTGCTAACATGTGCATGGTCTTCTTTGTTACGATTGAACTGGCAACACACTAATGCATAGTGTTTGTGTTTATCTTCAAGTGTGTGTTGGTGGTCATGCACATCAACTTGCTAAAGTGCATGTTCAGCCCCAGTTGGACTTTCTTCTTTTCTTTGCCTTGGTGAATGTGTTGAATGGGTTAGATTGCATGTGTGCACTCAACGACATGCATGCTACTAGATCCTTTGCATGCGATCAACAACACTGAACACCATGTTTTCTCTGTGTCAACTGCTAGGATGGATCCTTAACTTGCATTGGGTCAGTTTCATCCATGAGTGCATGTTGCGCCCATTGTTGTTCATGTTCCTGCTGCAACTCATTGGTTTATCTATGTTGCTTCATGTTCTTTCTGAGTTGCTGCTTCTGCACATGCAACTCCTTCTTTGTTCAATATTCTTCCTTCATGTGATCTTCATGTCACGTCATCACTTCATCACCTGAGTCTCCAAATTTGATTTCATTATTAGTGGATCTACTTGATCTTGCAACTTTTCTCTACCTCTATGTTGTCAACAACCTTCCTCTTGCATTCACTATGATTGCTTCATTTGCTACGTTTAGTGTGTTCAGTATGCTTCCTTCAGCTATTGTTCATGATGTTTCTTGTTGTGATGCTACTGCTTGATGTCCTTATCCACCAAAAAATTAATGTGTTCATGAGTAGGTAAGCCCATGGACACTTGATCGACTACATCCCCAAGCATGCTTTGAACGGTGTCTTCATCTTTGCTCTCTTGGAAACCATTGTACCTATACTGGTGAGAGGAAGATGAACAACTGTTATACCTGGAAACATTAAAACACTCATGGCAATCAATGTATCATTCGAAAACCAAAATTAACAGGAGAACTGACTTGCAACACACCTAGGTAAATGATCATGAAGGTTGCACAATTTCGGCCGGGAGGACGGGAGACCAACTGCTAAGACTACACAATGCACAGTTCATGCTGCTGGGAGACTTACTAACTATTGGAACTACATAATGCATAGTTCAGTTAGGCAGTTGGCTATTGGGATTGTGCAATGACCAATCCCAGTTGGGAAGGACTGCTGACCCATGGGAAAATTTGCACAAAGTTTTGGGCCAAGTAGCCACTAACCTCTAGAAATGTGCAATTCAATCTAGGAGGCTAGTGTAGGTCCAGAATGGGAAAATAGTGAGAGGAAGGTGAGCCTTCCTTCTCCAGATTGTGCAATGAAGCCTTGGTGAAGGAAGAGGTGAGGCAAAGGTTTGCCCAACTCACCGACGGGCAACTGAAAGAAAGTAAGTTGATGAAATGCATAGTGACACTAAGTGATAGTAGAAGTGATTCATAGTGCATGCAAAACATGAATGAAAGATTCAACAAATAGATCAACATGCATGTGGCTGATGTAGTTTGTCGGTTGGCCGAACATCCATGCAAAATAGTTTCATGCATGCGATAATAGTGAGATATCAATGAAAAATGAAACATAACTAGGACAAGCTATTATACATGTAAACGACAAGGGGCATTGAAAGGAATCAAGAAAATAGCACTCACACAAGAGAATACACAAAAAGTGACATAAATGCAGCACAAGGCATGGGAAGTGAGCTTACCCCAAAAAAGTTGAGCTAAATGTGCCAACTACTCCTAGACGTGACATGGGATGTCAGAGCTACAAGGTTGATGTGAGGAATGACCTCTGCAGCATCCAATTGATGAGTTTTGATATCATTGAGGTTATGACGCACATGCCACAAATATAGGGGAAGAGACACTTTGAGGGAGGTTTCTGAATTGTTCCTTGCACGTAACATGCACCTTCTAAACATAGATCCCTAAAACAAGGGATGCCTTTGCATGCTACCTTGGGAGTGACAACCCATGCATGCAAGTCTATTTTTCTCAGTCCCAGAGGGAACTAGTCAACTCAGCTGCACATGCAAGAGACTACTTGATTTTTAGGGAAAAATGTGCATTCTTGACTGTAAGATGGGATGACTGTCCAAGGGGATTATGCGATTTTTGGGCCTAGCAGCTGGTTTCTGCCCAAATTTATGCAAATCCTGGGCTAAAATTCCTATTGATGGGAAAAATTGTGCAAATCCTTCTCAGAGGGTTGGCTAGCAGGATTGCGTAATACTGTAACCCAAGAGGCTGTCAGAGGGAATTGCACAATTCCTGGAGGGAAGGCTGGTTGTCCTCAAGAAATGCGAAAATTTCACTGAGAAGCTACTTAGCCTACAACTGGACCAAGTATATATGAGCAGCCTATGAAGGGAAAATATTAGACTATGATTGGCAGTCTGCCTTTGAGCAAGAAAGGCACTGAAGCTTGAGGACTTGATGAAGCAAGGCAAGCTTCTGTGAAGGTTTGTAGGGAGGCTACAAAATAGGTTAAGGAAAAATTTTGGAGGGTGGTTGTAGCCTCTACAACGCATTCGTAAGAGCTTCCAAATTCACAATCACAACAATCTTCACAGGATCCACCATCAATCCCTGCTTACATACAACTTGGACGAGCAAAATTCCAAAGGGAACACAAAATATGCACTTCATCAAATTCAACACGATCTGATACCTTCAACATGTATCCAACATAAGGTGTAGAATCGCAACAGGGCAACTCGCCAACCCAAACACAATCCAATGACCAAAATATACTTCCAAAAATTTATGAATAAATTCCTATAACGTCGCAATTACTACATGGGAGAATATTGTCGGTGAGTTCCTCAATCCGAATGGCATTACTGTATATGGATAGCAACCCCACTCCGTCAACAAGGTTGTCTTTCTTCGATCTTTCAATGCAATCATTATTTGATGGTATCTCAAAAAGCCATTAGTAAACAAATAAACCTTTTGTCTGCCGAAATTCTTTAATACTTCATCTATAAATGGTGTTGGAAACGGATCGTGCACACATGGATCATTCAACTTTATTAGGTCTACACATATCCTAATTTTGCATTTCTATTTCTTTTCTTGGAAAACCATGGGAATCACCCAATTAGATTCTTCTAAAGGCTCAATAATACCAGCATCCAGTATCTTATCAAGCTCTTGGTGCACCTTTTCTTTATACTTCAGATTGAACTGATAAGGTATATCATTGATGGGGTTCACATCCAGTTTCAACATAATCATCATAACATTGGAATATCCTACGATACCCTTCAAATATAAAAAGATTATTGGGAATAGATCCTCGTACTTGCATAGCAGTTCTACCACATTATCGACTATATCTTCATCCCAATAGTATCTTATATTTGTGGACTTAGGCTCTGCTTTAGATCCAATATTTACTTGTCTAGTTTTCAAAGGTTCTGATATATCCAAGTTTTATTCTTTTGGTCCTTTGACTTCACATTGTCCCTCTGTCTCTGGATTGTTAATATTATGAGGGTCTTCTACTTCCTCTTTTGTAGTGACATTATAACATTGGAGCACATGGCATAGCTGTGTACTCCAATCTGGTTGAGCCCATTCTACCGGTTCCTTAAGCATTCTGAATATAGCTTCTTTTATCTCTTGGAGCACTTCATCAATGCACTCAAATCCATCCTCAAAGCTAAAATTCAATAAGAAAATCTCTCTTAAGATATCCCATTCATATATCCCATGGCAAAGCTCCATTTCCAAATACCAGTTCATTGGAATTGTGTCTAAAGTATGATAGAAAATGTGCATCCATTCGGGTTGTGGTTTTATCCCCCAAGCCTTACTCCATCATGCCAAATGATCACAAAGATCATCCTTCCCACTGTACTTTTGTCATTCAGGTACTAGCATAGCCAAATCTTAATTTCATCATCCTTTTGTATTCCTTCCATCTAGCGAATCTCTCCTTGTGTGTAACCTAGTAACGGGAAGGCGTAATGCGTAGTGCCAACTCCAGTGCTTGGAAGCAATGTTATTTGGGTAATTCTCTTTCAAATTCATCTAAGAATAGATCCACATCAGTCAAACCATCATAATATGGAATATTCCTTACCTCAGTTAAGATGCATAGTTGCGATTTGGTAATCATATTGCAACGAAGCATAGATACTTCATGCAATTGATTCTACCAATGTTCAAGCTCTTCATCTGAGTCTGAGGTGTAGGATCTATCCTTGTCCCACACAATTCTTCCATTGGTCATAGGATTGATCCAATCTTAATTTCACACTGTGATCTTGTATATCTGCTCCAGGTCATCATCACCTTTCACAAAGTCATGAACAGGTTCAGTATAACACGCTCCTTCAATAGGGTCTAGTAGGACTACAACCCTGAGTGACATCCTTTCAAACATCAATTTTCACTTCTTCAAGTTTATTACTGCATCCATATCAAAATCCTAGACATTTCCTAGTAGCACAGGGTATGGGTTACTATCATCCACTATTTCAATGATCTCAAAGTCAACCAATGCACTTGCACCCTTACTATCGACCATTACACCATATAAGCACACCATCGGAATAATTTTCTATTGATTTTCCATGTGTAGATGAATAGGAGACCACTATAGTGTAGGTCCCCCCATCCTTTCTCACGTCTCCTTATGCAGGAAATTTTCATAAAATCCCTAATCCAAGATTACCTATTTCATTTCATATTTGTCTATCTGCGTAGTGAACCTCATCTCGCCACTTATTCCCTTCTTATGCTTACCATTTTTTCTCACCATGCACTGTTCAACAAGGGTCTTTTCTTTATTGGTGCACTTGTCAATTAACTCTTGCAATCCTTCTAATACTTTCTTATCACGCAGTAACTTCATACAGGTCTTCAGAAACATAGCTAATACTGAAGGATCTACTTCTTGTGTTGTACTTGTTTCTGGCATTTTCTCCTAACTTTATGAGGTTTAGGCCTTAACAAATTTCTTCTTTGCTTCCATGAAGGTCTCCTTAGTGTGATTGAAGTCAAAGCCTATTTCTTTTTGGGTAGCCTTGCACATCCATGCCTCAGCCTCATGCTACTTTCACTTATTTGCACGAGTGGCCATACCACTCCTTGTTACTATATTTATGCCTTGATCTTCTTCGTGGGGCTCTGCCTTCATCATCTCAATGTTCTATTGGGGCTACATATTCTTTTCTTGCATCTTTCCCATAAGGATTAGACATTCCTCTATCATATCGTCAAACTGTCGACAATACTGATATGACGAATGTATGGGGTTTATGAAATCTCACGCGAAGTGTCTTGCTTCGCCACAGTTATAACAAATTACCTACCCACGTCCTCGACCAGTTCCGTTGTGTCTTGCTCATCCTCAACCTTGGAATCCTCCAAGCACTACACCTGCACCCTAATCCTAAGTCTAGATTTCTACTTGCATTCAATAGGTTGAGGTTTTATCCATCCTCACCTCATAACTCCTATAATGGAGTTCATCATGTCCCATAGGTTTATAGAAATTGAAATAAAATTGATGAGGGGTTTTTACAAACTTCCACAGAAATGGAAATTATTAGTCATGTGTTGTCATGTAACTTGACAAATAGAGTACCATGGGATAGCTCCCTTGTTGGGTCCAACATTATTCTCTAGTTTCAGGGGAACAATCCCTCCCCCAATAAGATAGTTCTTATAAACCGGGAAATAGTCCTTATCGTGCCCATGGCTCTTGCACTTCAAGCAGCAAACTTCAGCTCGCACCTCTGGTTGGGCTTCCTTTCCTTTCTTCAGGCTCTGTAACTCCAAGTGTAGCATTTCTAGTTGTTAGTGAATCTGTTGCACTCGAGGGTTTGTATGTTGTATGGGTGAGGCTTCCAGCCTCATCACAATTTCTAAGGTTGCTACTTGTGTTGCTATCTGTTTTTGTGATAGAGGCACTCTTAAGTGCGAAAAGAGCAACACTAATCACCATATTGACTTGTCTGATCAAGAATTTCAACCTATGATCAAAATCCCAATGTGTATCATCTACCTTTCATTGAATCTATTTAACTTCATTCACTGACTGTGCCTCTAACTTAGACTTTCTAAACTCCTTGTTCAGAGATTACTAGGTCTCTGCTAACATCGCAGTGGGATTGTCAGTGCAATACTTAATGTACCATGTCAACACACAATCTTGTAAGGATGTGACCAGATACACTTTCTTTATGTTATCATCTGTAATATGTTGTGTCGTCCATATAGCTCCTGCAACAAACTAGAACTGTTCAAGATCTTCGCTTTCTACCCTTTTAAAAACTAGCACCTTCATTGAATTCGCCATGTTGAATGGTGGCAGATGTGGAGGTGGAGGTGAAGGTGTAGGTGTATGAGGTGGAGGTGGAGTGGATGGATGAGGTATCCTTAGGATACCCTGCTTAATTAATTGAACTACACTTTGTCGAGTAGTCAACACCATCCCTTCATCGTCACTTGAAGGGGGTTCAATGAGGGTACTGTACTTTGAGCTCAATCCTTCATTTCTTATAAAGAATCTCCCACTTTGCATAGCCCCAGAAGGTAAGTACATAACCCTCTTTGCACGTAAAAAAAATTTAATCCAAGTCTTTAATGATTTCAAATACTTACGTTGCAGTCCCTTAAACAACCTCCTTTTCACTTCACTATATCTAATATTTTTATTGATCGCAAACTCAGTCAAAAAACATCCAAGTGTGTGATCAATCCAATGATCCATATTTTGCATGATATTTCTTCCTGATACTTCCAAACTTCAAACAAGTCCTAGAGTCCACACTATGGGGTTGTCAAGCCTCCATGTCCCTTGGCTATCAACCAATTTAGACCACTCATGTAGTTCATCAGGGAAGAAACAAAAGAAGGCTTCGGTCTCATCTATGTATAAATATCTCTGAAACCATTGCTCCTAGGATAATTAGGGCTCCTAATCTGTTGAACCACAAATGTTTGCACTTTTTGGTCAATCCATTTCTCAATATCTTTCTTTCTAGGAAACCATTTATCAGACATACCTTAGATAGATCCTGGTCCTGACAAAGAACCCATGTGTTGGCTTAGGGGGGCCTGAACCAGGTTTAGAATTGATCACCAACCAACCAAACCTAAGCTGTTAGCCCTTTCGAAAATAGGTTGCATAGCACAGGCTGCAGTCTCACCTAAAGCAGTATTGGGGGATGCTAGAACCAAGTTTCTACACGCATATATCATGTGATAGGTAATCTGAAGCCCTTGTATCTCAGATCTTATTTCATGTAGATCAGTGTCATACTATGGCTCACTACTGCAACTCTATCAAAATTGCTTCTAGACCTTGATGAAGGTCTACAATCAAGCTTTTCATACCTAAAAGAAGTAACCTTACATATTTTTCATAGTAAATAATAACCCTATATCTTCCTTCGTGTAGAACTACTCGCTCGAATAATTATCATAACATATTTAGCTAATTCCTTCGTTAAAATAGATCATTACTCATTTCATGCATATACATTGAAGATTCATTAGATTTGTGTAGAAAATACACTTTATTTCATGAATGGATCATTAAGAAACAATGCATAAATAGAAATAAGAATAAGGCACATATGCAAGATATTTGGTTCAAAATCAATCTTTATTAGATCCAACGTTCAAATTACAAACTCTTCTACCCTGTTCACCCAATTGGATGGGCTTGTGCACTAAGCTGTAGACTTGCCAAGGTCTCCATGCACTCAGCTGTAGGAGCCTTCCCGTTTCACCCAAGTATAGGAAAACATAGCTTTCCTACCTTAGCACTTGCCCTTATAGTTTTTATTCTCCAATATCAACTATGAATTTTGTCTAGACTCGCTATAACTCAAATATTTATAGCCTTTCTAATACAATACCATGGCCCGCAACCAATGGGTGAGTCTCAAAACCATCCTTTCACTTACCCATACAAGGGGTTAAAGCCCCTTTTATTTTTCATAGTTGTGTACTCCACTTCCACATTTCACACAGACTTTACATTCTTTACGAAATTCTGCTCAAAATTTGATTAAACTAACCCAAAATTGACCCTAAGGACCCTATCCAAATAAATACAGATCCAAATAGGTAGGATTCAAGTGAGTTTAGGGAAAGCGAGCGGGGTGAAAGTAAGCATGGCACAAGGGAGTGAGAGTGTATTGCAAATAGAAAGGACTCTAGACCTTAGAGTCATCTCCTTACCATAAGGATCAATCTGCATAGCAACAGAGGAAGACCGTGCTCTACTCGCCATGATCAAAGAAATAGGGGTAAACTTAGTGATGATTCCACTTTAGACCCTTGATACGCTACATCATGGGGTCTCAAGTGAGATTAGAATTAGAGAGCAATGTACACTTGCAGTAATCAGTGAGGTTAAGGTAAATAACAAACAAATATTCTCTGAGAAGGCTCAGGCTCTGAAATAGAAGGAAGAGTTAGAAGTATGAAGTCATAGTCTAGAAGCAATAATATCATTGGCATGCAATTCAATCTGAGAATTACATATTCGGAAGACGTCGTAGCTACAACCGAGGCCAAAAAATTGGCTACTGCAGTCCATGAATCAAAAGATGATATAGGCAGAGTCATGTTTGACTTCGAGATGAAGATAACAAAATTATAGTTGAAGCTATAGCCACCTACTCTAGCAGATGTCAGGGAGCAGCCTAGCAAAACTATAAAGGAGCACATGACTACCCTGAAGAATGTAGTCAAAGGCTATGAATTCCTTTTTAACAATGCATGGAGTTATGGGACACTTTGTAGGAGGACCCAAACTTGTAGAGATTGAGTACAAAAATCACAGAGGAGCAACATAAATATGATGAGATCAGGGCAACTGTACTCACATTGGCGCAACTCTAGCATTTTGCATGCCTACAGGAGGGAAAGTTGCTACATGCACAAGCTTAAGAATTGTAGAAAAAAGAATCAGTGTTAAAGGCTTAGCTTCAACATTGAACAAACGAAGCTAGGCAGATTTCTCAGACCATTCAGGAGAAGTTGAAATATTTGCAGTAGACTCATAGGACCATGCAACTTGTAGTAGAAGGACCAACTACAAAAAAGTTGTTCAAAGAGGTGAAGCAGGCTGTAGTACAAGGAATTACTAAGTTGGAAGCATTGAAGCAAGATCTCAGTGAGCTCTACCATAAAGAATAGAAGTTAGTTGACTGACGCGAGGGTGAGTCACCATATTTGTGGTGGGGGCCTGTTGGGACAGTGTCAATTTTGGTTTAGTGTAATCAATTTTTGAGTAGAATTTTGTAAAGAATGTAATGTCTCCACAAAATGTGGAATAGGAGCACACAACTAAGTAGGAGTCAAAGGGGTTTTAGCCCCTTGTATGGGTAAGTGATAGGATGGTTTTGAGACTCACCCATAGGCCGCGGGCCATGGTATTGTAATATAAAAGCTATAAATATTTGAGTCATAGCAAGTATAGAAGAATACAGTTTTTTGGAGAACAAGTGTCACGAAAAAGTGGTAAGGTAGGAAAGCTATGTTTCCTATACTTAGGTGAAAGGGGAAGGCTCTTACACCTAAGTGCATGGAGACCTTGGCAATTTCGTAGCTGAGTGTGCAAGAACCTGAAGCTGGGTGCACAGGATGGAAGAGTCTGTAATTCGAATGTTGAATCTAATAAAGACTGATTTTGGACCAAATCTATTACAATTGTGCCTTTTTCTTATTTCTATTTAAGTTATGCATAATCGCTTAATAATCTGTTTTCTGTGAAATATAGTGTATTTTATGTGTGATCTGTTGAATATTTAATATTCATGCATGAAGAATGTGATGAATTGTTTTCGTGGAGACATTAGATAGATATGGTAATATAACTTTTCGAAATTGGTGTATCTACGTGAAGGAATACCTAGGGTTGTTAATTACTAAGTGAAAGTTATGAGTCTGCTGCTTTTAGGTCTGATAAGCCTGATCATAGACCTTCGCGAAGGCCTAGAATCCATTTGTATATAATTGCAGTAGTGGACCATAGGAAGGTATAGATCTATGCGAAGGTATATATGAGCTACAAGGGATTTAGAATACATATCACATGGCCTCTGGATAGAAACCCGGTTCTAGCATCCCCCAATACTACCTCAGGTGAGACTGCAGTTGCTGTTATATGGGTTGTTGCTGAAAGGGCCAGTAGTTAGGGTTTTGTTGGTTGGCTCGAATAACTCTAAACCTAGGTCAAGCCCCCTTAAGCCAACAACCTAATTTACTTTTCATTGTAAAATCAACAACTTAATCAATATGTTCAAAGGAACTTGGCTGGAGTAAGAAATTTCATGTCTATTTCATAATAAAATCATCATTACCATTCAATTTAGAAATTTTTCACCAAACCCTAATTGTAGAATGGTGTTTGTAGTGAGGAAAAGGAAGGTTAAAAATGGTCTTAGGTCCTCCTCAATCATGGATTCATAGCTTAGATATCATTATTCAAGTCTAATAGAAAAAAATGAAGTTTTGGAGAAAATCTAGTCAAGTTTAGGCATTGCAACAAGATTTCTATAAGATGCTACATGATTATAATGTTTTTCTACAAGATTGATTCTGTGAGCATCCTAAGGGTGGAGAAGGTGGCTTGAAGGTGGAAAATGGTAGGCAAGGGCATACGAGTGTTTTTTGAGGCCTTTTCAAACTGTAGTACCTCTCAGAGGCTCATCTTGCACAAAATAAAATGCACACGATGTCCCTCAAAACAACCCATAAATATGGTCTCAGTGGCATAATTTTGAGGGAAGTGTGGGATGACAAGGGGCTTATGATGATAAGGGGGATGTTGGATGAGTGTGTCAACCATGCAAGGTAATGATGGTACATGCATACCAACAACAATATTTGTTCTTGCATTCAAAATGATGATCAAGTTGTAGCAAAATAAGCTAAGGAAAAAAGGATGAGTCAAATTTTATGAAATCAAACTAAGAAGGATTTAATTTCATCAAGAACAAATTCACATCACAACATGAATCTAACCTTAAAACATCGAAACTTGGGAAATATGATTTTAAATCCTAGATTACAAAAACTGAGTATGCAATAGACAATGATCTAAAGCCTAGAAAATTGAAAAGGAAAGAAGTCACATATTTTTGGTATACTCCTCAACCACACTTCCCATAAGAGAGGTGGTAATTAGGCCTAAAATAACAACTTTTTTGGAAAATAACTTCTACTCAGACAAGGGAGGAATGTTGCTACTAAAACAACACATAAATAAGGTACATAAATAGGGACATGAGCCTTTGGGTTAGGCCCTAACCCAAGAGTGCTTAGTCCTCTGAAACTAACTTGGATGTAGAAAAAAAGTAAGCTTCTCATTAACATGAAATAATTTTTAGGTACATCATGAAAAGTAAAATAACAATGACGGTCTCACATTCCTGGCCCTTGATAGATCTTCACTGATAAAAAATATGAATCCTAATAATCCATTACGCCTATTTATTTATACAAAGAGGATTGACTGGAAGCTTCCTTGAAAATAGTATTTTTTTCCCTTCAAAACTTCAAAAAAAATGGATCTAGCTCCTTTATATCCTTACATTCACTTGAGTTCGTTCCCTTCTAGTAAACTTTGAGTTCCATATGAGTGAATCTAGGTATCATTTCTATTCAAAGGAGAGTAAATGTAGGGGACAATCCTCCTACACTTCCTTTAGATGCCTCCAACATGCATCTGAATCATAAATGTAGTAAAAACTGCTCATTTGCCTAAAAATTAGCCACATTAGGCCACTAATCATGAACAACATCCTTTGTCTTCGTATTTTACACATTAGGGCTAAGAAGATGTTAATTAATGTGAGAAAATGAGAAATTATAGGTTGGAGGATGGTGAAACAACCTTATAATATACCTCTTTATGGGACCCATCACTATTGTCATGGCCTTAATATAATATTATCTTCGTATTTTGTTATACAGTTGTGGTTAGATTTGTTAGTTTGGCACCTCAGCAACAAATTCCAATTATTGTAATAGATTCCTAATTCTGATAGGACCAAAATTGACCTTTGAAGCACGTGATTTGAATAAGGGAATGTGTACTTTTGAAGTGAAGCCCATAATGGCATTTTTTATCAGGTTGGACTAAAGTCAATTTTCCCTTGCAAGCTGCAATAAATATAAATGACCTCGGCCATTCAGACATCACTATCACATATTATTTCATGTTGTTTTGGAATTTGGTTCTATCTGAAATTGAATATTTTAAAAGATGTGGAAAGTTGTCACAGGAAGTGTGAAGGTTTCACAGGAAATGCGAGGTTATCACAAGAAGCCTGAAGGTCCATAGGAAATGTGAAGGTCTCACTGGAAGTGTGAAGGTTTCACAGGAAGTGTGAAGGTTTGTAATACCCTCCTCGCACATCTACCCAAGTAACTAACCAACAAAGGTAAATATGTAATGAGAGGACACTATTATATGATTCAACCTCCTAATTCATGTTAAGGAAGTGGAACCGATGGAAACACACTATACAAGCCTTCAACATCAGCATTAGGATCCTCAGGAACCATCCCATCCTTTCTTCCAACTAGCCCCTAGGTCCCATTGATATGTTGGACCAATTGACCCCCAAACACTCCAATGTTATAGGCCTCCTAATGTCTAGGAGGCTCTGGATGCTCTCATGACAAGGAATGAAAGCATCCAGGGACTACATTGCACAGTGTTGTGCTAGCATCACTGAGATTTGAGCCAATTTTTCAGGCCTAGAGGTGAGATCATTGTCTAGAATTGAATTATATCTTCAGAACTATAAGATAATTGGGCAATGATAGCAAAAATACATTTACTTGAACAAGACCTTGCTAGACCCCTACTAGCCATGACAAGTATTTTGTCAAAGATATCATGAATATGTAATATAAAGGTGTAAATAACATATCTAAGCATAGGGGTCTCATACTTAGTTGAGAATTGCTAAGAAGAATTGATGCCTCATTAAATTAACTACCATTTTATCCATTAGATCATAGATACATTGCTCATTCAATTACAAGTAAAAATATGATGAGAGTCATACAAAGCTATTGTCACAAAAACATGTACATAACCAACATGATAGCAACAAAAATACCAAGGAAATCACATCCATATAATACACACATACTCTAGTATAATACTCATTTAAATACAAGGAGAAATAACATCATATTGACGTTGCAAAATACAAACCCAAAATGTGACTTCCACATTCCACCCGACCATAGAATGGATGAGCCAAATATTTCTTCATTCATTCACCCTCATGCCATATTCCAAGCATGAATGTGGGATATCATAGAACACATCAATCCAAAACCATCCAGGGCTTCGAGAGGCCATCCACCTCAACCCATCAAACAATGATTCCACCTCATGGTAAGACATCACAAAAACATCATTAGATTGGTCTTTATCCAAGCCTTCGAGGGCTCCAGAGCATTTGTCCAACCAAGGATTTCAGGACTAGTAACTCAACCCACAACTTATTCCTAGCTTCGAGAGCATTTATCTAACCATAGCTGCTAGGACTAGTAACTCAACCCACCAAGGGCTTCGAGAGCGTTTGTCCAACTAAGGATTCGGGGAATATGAAGTTAACTTGAAATGTTACAGGGCTTCTAGAGTGTTTTCCAAGCAGGGTTTCCAGGACTAGTAACTCAACTCAAGCTAAGGAAACATTAGAACCAACCAAAATAAATCAAGGAAATAAATCCACAATCACCATGGCAACCTAGGAAATGGAAAGGCTAGGAAATCCATTGTCAATCTAGGAAACCCTCCTTGATAGTGAGAGATCATGACCAATAATCCACATGCATATGTTATGCATGTCAAAACTAGTGAGGTAAACATACATGCAACTTGGTACCTACAAGCCCAATCTGTTGTAGTTGCTGATCTCGATGTCCTCTTGCACTTTTCTTCTCTTCCTTTGCCTTCTTGCTCCAAAAATCCAAGTGTGCCACACCCTAAAAGAGTGCTCCAAGAGAAATATAAGTATCTAAGAGTATGAGAGAGAGAATAATGATAGAGCTACAAAACTAAAATGATAAAAGTCTGTGTACTGATCCTCAGATGCCTTTTAATTAATGAGGCCTTTACTTTCTTGATTTTCCATTATTTTCCTTCATTTTCCTCCTCATATGCAACCTGTGATCTTTCACCTTCCTTTTCTCTTAATTTCCATTATTTTCATAAATAAATGTGCCAAAAATACCATTTTTCCTTTCCAAAGCCTTAATCATTGCCTTCGCTAATTTCCTTAGAAATTAATAATCAAAGAAACACTGACACTAGGATGTATTGCCTAAAATTAATATTGGAATGAGTGTTCCATCAAGTGTGGTTATTATTTTTCCTTTTATTAAATTTTATTACATGGAATTTTCACCAGGGTTGTTACAAAACCCTCCCCCTTGGGAGAAACTATCCTTGGTGTTCAACAACACCTATAACCACAAAAATGTTGTAATAAAAACATACAATTGATGGATATTTATAAATTAACTCATTGAAATATTTACAATGATCAATCTCCTGAGAAGCAAACCAACAAGAAAACATAACAAACATAACATCATAATGAGTCACATGATACCCTTACTTCTTATTGGAGATTTATAACATATCTCATGGAGGTATTTACATCCATATACATATGTACATATACCAAACATCACCAAAACATGTCAGAAAACATATACCAAGACATATACCAAAACGCCATACCAAAATGGCTTTGCCCCAACTAGAAAGCAAGGAAGGATACATAGCCCAAATCTGATCTGTCGTTTCCCATGTAGTTTCATCGGGCCAAAATTTCTTCCATTGAAATTTAACTTGCTTGATTCTAGAGCATGAACACCCTTTTCTGCAATATACACTGATGCTTTAGCTAGAATTCTCCATCTGGTTCAACCTACAATATATACTAGTCAATCACATGATCAACATATTTAACATACTTCTTAATCAATGACACATGGAAAACATCATGGAATTTCATTGTTATAGGTAGTGCAAGTTGATAGGCTACTAGCCCAATCCTTTCAAAAATACTGAAGGGTCCACAAAATCGTGGTGCTAGCTTGGCACATTATACTATCTGTAAGGACCTCGTCTTTGGTTTGATGCATAAGTACACATGTTCCCCAACCTAGAACTCCATAAACAACTTGTTCCAATATACATAGATATTCTATGTATCTTGTGTTGGCTTTAGACTCTTCTTGATTACCTGCATTTCCTGTCCCATGTTTGGTCAAATCAACACTCTATTAACCGGATCATTCCAACTGATGGGAGTATTGAAACTTCACCCATACAATGCGTCAAATGGACTTAGCTTCAAAGGTTTCTGATACCCATTATTGTAATCGAACTCTACTAGCGAAAGATACTCTTCCCACTTTCGTTGTTGATGCATCACATACATCCTCAACATTTCCTCCAATAGCTTGTTGACCTTCTTTGTATTTCCATCGATCTATGGAAGATTAGTTGTACAGAAGGCAAACTCTATGCCCAAACCTACAAATAACTCTTTCAAAAACTTGGAAGTAAACTTTGCATTCCTATCTAACACAATATTATTTGGAACACCATGCAGTCTGACCACATCGCTAATGAATACTTATACTACATCAGTAGACGGGAATTTAGACTTCAGTGGAATGAAGTGCGCAACCTTTCTCAACCTGTCCACACTAGCCATGATCGAATAATGTTGTCTCACTATCCTCGGAAAACCTGTGATGAATTCCATGGAAATGACCTCCCATTTGAATTCTAGAATTGAAATTGGTTATAGAGGTCCACCTCGATGTTTACATTCTCCCTTCACATGTTGACAATTGAAACACCTAGCCACAAAATCCGCTACATCCTTATTCAGATTCGACGAATAATAGAATCTTTTCACTGCAGTCAATTTATTCTGATAGCCTGGGTGACCTAAATATGGTTTTTCATGAAATTGCCTCAAGATAACCTTCTTGAGCTCACTACTGTCTAGCACATATATCATGTCTCTGAATTTAACCAATCCATCTATTGTAAGGGAATAGTCCACATCCTGTGCATTTGCACCTGTACCTATACCTATACCTATACCTATACTACTACCTGTACCACCACATGTACTTGTAATAATACCTATACCTATACCTGTACTACAACATGTAGTTATACCTATACTCTGTTATAACCTGTGCATAATCTCCATATACCTGACATCCTACTAGCATTCCTGTAAAATCATATCATGTAAGTCTCTCCCTATTGGCTTAGGGGGTCTTGACCTAGGTTCAGAGTTAGTTGCACCAAACAAATCCATACACTACTATGCCTTCTGGCATCAATCTACGTAGCGTAAATTGAAGTCTCACCCGAAGCAGTACGGGGGGATGTTGGAACCAAGCTTCCGCATCCAGAGATTAGTGTGATGTCTTTTTATGACCTAGATATGCCTTCGTGCAAATCTCTAAGCCCTTAAGGTTCAACACTGTAACTCCCCTCAATTGGCCTCCAGACATTCGTGAAGGTCTACGACTGGTTTTTTCAGACCCTGAACATGCAAATTAGCTACTTACATGCACCATAGATTGTCTTTAAGTCAATATTTACTCAGATCTACTTGAGTGTTCGATAATTTTAATAGAAAATGTTATCATATTCATGTAATCACTTAACATTAATTTTGTTCATATAATAAGACATATCAAGTAAATTTGTGCATCAATACATCATTATTTTATAAAGACATCATTTTGTCACAACATATATTGCAATCATACATAACAGAGGTAAAGAGATAAACCACAAGAATTTCTACAATAGTCTTCTTTATTGATGTTTAGTATAAGTTTACAAAATCAATACTTCCCTACGCACTCAGTTGTAGGGGTCCATGCACTCAGCTGTTGACACTACTCTAAGCCTTTGCGCAATCAGCTACAAAGGCTTTTTCCCTTGTAAGACTTACTTCTCTGCACTAGACTTCCTTGCTCATACCCATAGACAGAACCCATAGATCTCCCTTGTACTCTATAAGACACACCTATTTATACAATCCAATGGTCCAAAGACCATGGGTAGATCTTAAAAATTGACTCATCTTTACATGAATGAGGGTAAAAACCTTTTTTGATTCCTAATTAACTATTTGCTCCTCATTCACAATTTGCGGAGACTTTACATCTTTTTACATCAAAATTTGGGCTTTTCCCCCAAAATTGACCTAGGGGACCCCATCCCAATAGGCCCCCAACACAAAGGTCATGATTCACCCTCAAGTCACTTGGCTAGTGGGGTGATCTTGTTGCAAATATCCCCCAACTCCACTTGCACAACTACTACTTCAGTCGCTCTTTGCGTGGATGCCTACTTCACCTATTCGACCAACTACTCTATAGTTGGTCCTTCACCGGCTTGCTTGATCTTATGCTGAGTGAGTTGCAAGTTTATCATATTTTCCTAGATGTTGGTTGAGACTTGGTATGCTTTGTCCAACTAAAGACCCAACTATCCCTTAAGCACTGCCTCTTTTTTCTGCGTTGCTTCCACTTGTGTAAGGAACTACCTTTTCTCCTACAACTTGGCAAGGCATTGTATTGTAGCAATGGAGCGCGTTGTCACCCTAACCTCATCATTCTACTACTTAAGCTAATGGATCTATGTACTCAATATATTCATGGCGTGATGTTCCTGCCAGTCCATCACCACTTCCATGGTCTGTTCAAATAGGGTTATGCAATTGATGATCGTGCCATCCACAGTAGCTATCCCTTCCATAACGGTAGCACTGCGATGTTCCCTAACTCTGGGAAGAGTGGAAGGCTATGACTTGAGTTCTAGCTCTATGATTTTCATATTGAGTTTAAACTAAACTCTTGCCACCTCTGCCTTCACCTTGCAAATGCTTGCAACTAGCTTCTGGATCTTGCCCTTAAGCGGTGCCTCCTCAGATATGTGCAACTTCTGTACTGTCTTGCATGCCTTTTCAACCATGGCCACTAGCTGGGTGCTATGTGCCTAGATTATATCCCTCTCCTTTAGGGCCTCAATCTTCTCAGTGAACATTTGTTCATTATTCACCCTATACTCACTAATTAAACTAACAATGCCTGCTCTTACACTCTCAATTTCATTATCACACTTGTCTTTAGTGCATGAAGGTATTCATTGGGGAGTGCTACAATGATGAGGCCGATGTTCTTTAACATCCTAATGATGATCTTATCATCAGCCAACTCTGCACTAAGGGACCCTTATGGCAGTGTGACTATCTTGAGATCCACTGACCTGACCAGCTCTGTAGCCTGACTTGTCACTGGTCCCAGGCTTGTCTGTGTGGCGCTGACTCGTCACGCGCCCACCTGAATTATGTTGGTCTAGATCTATAGTTCACGCAGATTGTTCTAAATATTGCCTAAGGACTCCAAGTGTTGTTGCTCAAACTATTGCAATAGGTTGACTGTGGTTTTTTGCACTTTGTCCCCAATCTTGTCGAGATCACCCTCCGTCAACGTAATGGGATCTAGCGGTAGCTTATTCACCTTTGTATTCTTTCGGGACCCTCTTTATGTTGTTCTCTGTACCTTTCTACCCGAAATGGAGTGCTCTGTCAAATTCATCACCTCCACCACCCTGCGTCGATTTGTCTTCCTCCTTGGTTTTGAGTGAAGGGGATTATGACTTCACTCGAAGTCGCACTACTCCTATTCAACTTGTTGTTTTGCAACACGCTTCTTTTCCACTCAACCTTCTACTTAGCCCCCTTCCTTCACTGCACGACCAACTTCTATGCTACCTACTTCATTGCATCCTTCCTCTTTTTCTTTGTTGAAATCCTCGCGCCTTTGCTTGTACCCACGTCCAAGTCAGATGGAGAGTGCCAATTTGCTAGCCAATGCTTAATTACTTCCTAAATCATATCATTCGTGGCAAGATATGGTAGATCAAGCCACTTCTACTTCAGATCCTTCCATGCCTGGATGCAAATGTGGTGGAAGTCTTCCTTGAATTTTGCATACTCTAACAACTATTCAAACACAGTTCAGGACAACCATGGGTGCTAGTTGATGGCCATGCATATGCTCGCTTCCACCAAAACCCATAAAATCTTCATTTCTGTGATCTGCGTGGGGTCCTTCATGGCCCAAAGGGAGGCAAACTATGTAGCCTCCAGCAAACCTGCCTCAAATGGAGGAAATTGACTATCCTCCAACAGCTCTCAAGCAACCACCACAATGGAGAGAAGAAACCATGATTAGTGGAAGGTCTTGCTCTCATATTGAGCCTCACAAGAATTTGTAAGGAACTCGCTACATAAATAATGTGACCAGTTAAATTTCATGCCCTCTGTGCATTGTGTAGCTAATGAGATCATGGTCACCAGAACCTCGTCCACATGACACTTTCTCATGAACTTGCTGGCCAATATCTATGTGGAAATTTTCACCATGGGGTTGTTGATAGATGTTATGGAGTACCCGTGTGGCTTCTTGAGAAGCTCAAATTTCTTCTTCATTTTCTCTACCAAGTCCCACTCGCTTGTCTTTCTCCCAAACTCCTTGGTCGGATTGAAGCCTTCATGTGGTAGGAGCGTGATCCTATGGATGAGCATTTCCATGATGGGCTAGGTGCGCCAAGCCAAAAGCACCTATTTTGCACCAGAGTTAGCAGCTACCATATACAGGTGGTATTTAGGTTAGGGCGGTGGTAGTGGGGCACCCACAACAGGTTCAATAACCCAAACCGCTCTACTCCATAGATCCACTAAACTGTCTCCAATATAGTGACACCAGAGTCTTTGTAATATACTTGCTTCATGTAATTCTCCATCACAAGGTGGGGGAGCCTCCCATGGTTAGCCATGTCCCAGTCCTCCATATTTAAAAGGGGCACTTGCACCAGGTGCAAACCTTCAAAGGTTATCTTTTATGGCAGCAGAGGCATATGAATGACAAATTTCTCCACATCGGGGTTTTTGGTGACCTTCGCATTCCCTTTTCACTAAGGCATATACTCTGGAAACTTAGAGATAGGCTTCGCACCCTCAGAATCTATATCTTCAATGCCCTCTTCAATCTCCAAGTCTACAACCTTCTCAAGCTACTTGTCCTTCTTCTGTCCCTAGGTAGCAAAATGCTTTCTAGGAGACTCGCGCATTGGAACCAACCTTTTCTTCTTGTTTTTCTTTGGCTTGTGGGTCTCGCGCACTAGTGAAGGCTTCGACCTAAGCAGCCTTCACATCGATTGCACAAGAGTGGGAGCCTCCATGCTAACAACTTCACAAGCCACACCCTCAGAGGCAACAATTCCTATGGTGGTTTTAGTCACACCTGGTTTGGACATAGTCCTATAGATGAATTGTTGGGATTCCTTGGGTATATTATTAAACATAGAGCTTGTGACCAAATCCTCGAAAAAATTATGATTCATAAGCGATTGACAATGCAGCTCAAAAAATCTAAGGATGCAAAGTGTTCTCTGCTTGACTGGTACGCACAATTTATAGGAGAATTTGAATTCAAATATGATGTTCCCCCCAAAATCCATCTATTAATGTTGATTTGATAGTAGAAATCCAAATATTTGAGCCTTAAATGTTGCCCACTAGCTCCTCTTATCTATCTCTTGGCTATCAAATCATGAACAGTGACTCTAACAGTCATTTTCTGGCTATCCTATGTGGTATCTCCCTCCATAACGTCGCTCCCTTCTCATGGCTTCTAGTATGGTGACATCACCTTTTTTCGCGCAGCCCCCCCATTGTGTAGCCCCCAAATTGAGTAGTGTAATTTATAGTCCCATGCTCTCTTACAACTGTGTGGAGCACTAAGACTAATCGGATGCCATATAGTCATTGAGTTGGATCCCCTGCATACGGCTTCAACCAGCTCCCATTCACCCTTCCAAGGAAATGTTCTTCGTTCAGCTTTGTGAGCTGAATTGCACCCCCATCTGTGATTTCTTTGATGAAATATGGCCCAACCAATGCATTTGAAACTTTCCTGGAAACTTATCCAACTTACTATGATATAATAATACGAAATCATTTACCTTGAATGTGCACAACTTGGTGTGCCGATCACGGCATGATTTTTAGCATTCCTTTTGTACTTGCTGATGATATCCAACCAAGAATCTATCATATTCGAGCTCCATCAACTGCATGAGCCATTTGTCCAATGCTCTGTGGTCCTCCATCCCTATGAAAGCTTCTATGTGTAGATTAGGCATGATATATTCCATAAGCATCACAATGTCTATGACATAGACCAAACGGAAAGGTGTTTAACCTGTTATTTTTTTGCAAGTACTCTTGTAAACCCATAATATTGTTGGTATGCACACATCCCAATAATTCCACTATGCATTGAAAATCATTGTCAACGCATTCTCCAATATCTTATTGAAGGCCTCCATTGTTCCATTAACCTGAGGATGATATGGCATACTCTTTCGATGATACACTTGAAACCCTTATATTAGTGTGCTTATTGTTTCATTGAGGAAGTCCGTACCATGATCACTCATCAATGCTTTTGGGCTGCCAAATCTAGTTAACACATACTCAAACAAGAATTTAGCTATTGTGGCCCCTCTAGAATCCTTCACAGGTTGTGCCTTCACTCATCTGGTCAGATACTCTGTTATGGTAATGATATAGCGTGCACCTTTTTTCTTGCCTGGGGGCTAAATTGGTCCTACAAAGTCAATAGCCCATTTCTCAAATGGTTGTAATGACACCTGAGGGTTCAGAGATAGCGCATCCCTTTGCGATGGCCTGCCCATTCTTTGACATGCATCACACAACCTACAATATGCTTTGGTATCCTTATGTAATGTAGGCCACCACAAACCCATGCACAAAATCTTTTGCACTATTGCTTTTCCTTCATAATGCCCTCTGCTCCTCCATGAGCTTCAACGAGGATGCTATCTCATTGGAAATTGGGCACATACTATTGAAGTATCTCATACAATCCCATCTTATATAAATGTCATGAAATTACTAAGAAATCAGTCGTCCGTACTACCAACTCTTTCTTTTGTTGACTGGTATAGCCTTTTGAAGTTGTCCCTATGATGAAAAAGTGGATAATATCTGCAAAGTGGTTGTCTACTACATGCACCATGAAGAGCTGTGAGTTGAGCAACCCTTCCTCCAAATTAGTAGGCTCCTCCCCCTTTTCGATGCATGACAAATGGTCAGGTCCTACGTTCAACCTTCCTCACTTCAAAATTACCTCAAAGTCATATTATTGAAACAACAACAACCATCTACATTTCTTGCCCCCCAACAAAGTCTTATTGACTAGGCACTTCAAGGCAGAGTGGTCTGTGTACATCTTGAAATGTCTGCCCCAGAGATTGTGTCTAAATTTTTGGAGCGCATACACCATAGCCAATCCCTCACATTCTGTCATGGAGTAGTTCTTCTCAGCCTTTGATAATTTCTTGCTCGCAAAGGCTATAGGATGATCCATCTTTCCTTCACTAGCCTATGTCAGAACTACTCCCAATGCAATAGATGAGGCATCCATGTGCACATGGAATTCTTTCATCCAATCTTGGAAGATCAAGATCGACGTGGTTACCATCTTTTCTTTCAATACATCCAAACTGCATTCACATTCTTTATCCCAACAGAATGTAGCATCCTTCTTTAATATCTTCTCGATAGGTGCGGTAATCTGAGCTTAAGCCTTAATGAACTTGTGATAATACCCAGTATGGCCCAACATTGCGTACAGTTGTTTGAAACTCCTTAGGGCCTCCAAATTTACTATTACCATGATCTTGGTAGAATCTACCATTATTCCTTTCTTGCATACCACATGACCCAAAAAAATGCCAAAGGGGACACATAATAAGCATTTATTTAGGTTCAGCATGATCTGATATCTTCAGCATGTATCCAACATTAAGTGTGGACTCACTACATGGCGCTTTACTAACCCGAAAACCATCCAGTCATCAAAATGTACCTCCAAGAATTTGTGAATAAAATCTTTGAATGTAGTGATGATTATGCGAGAGAATGTTGCCGGTGCATTCTTGAGTATGAATGGCATTGTTGTGTATTGAAAACACCCCCATTCCATCGTGAAGTTTGTTTTTCTCCTATATTTTGGTGTGTTAGAGTCAGTATTTGCATACTGCCATCAATGATAAAAATTGCTCTTTTCATATTCATTTTAGGTGTCCCACACAGAATTTTTTTTTTCATTCTACTAGGTCATGCAAAATAAATAGTCATTAATGGTATTCCTAGTCAAAAAACATCACTCTTCCCTAAATGTGATTAATTTCTTGCATAGTTTCATATCTTGTTGACTGTGCATCATCCATAAAGTTATTTTTATCATGCCATTTGTATCAGTCATGAGGTTATTATGTCATCTTGAAATTCAGTCCTTCAAGGTCTCGTTAGGTCTTTTAGGGGTTTTCAAGGTTTCATTAGGTCATTAGGGTTGCCAAGGTTCCATTCCATTGTATGGGACCAACAAGTAAAGGGTGATCGAATAACATCCCCTCACCATGTGAAGATGATTTGTAAAGTGAAATGCTTATTTCATTATGTAATTTTATGTCTTTCAAATGTAATAATTTCACCATCCCAATCAATTAACTCAGTGGTCCAAAGATGCCAAACCATCAAAAGATCAATTTGTCAAAGGAAATAGTCAAGTGAAAGGGTAAAGTTTCAAAGGGTTAAGTGCATACCAAAGGGAGTTGTCTTTTCCTAAGGGTGTCCAAATCATTATTTTCCACAAGCACTAAACCCTAATTTCCTCATCCATTGAGCTCAGGTTGGCTACGGAATCAAAGACATATGAGTATATGAGGCATAAGGGAGGTCATTTAAGCAAGTATGAGGCCATTCCAATTCATACACATCATGTCTCCATCATTTTTCAATAAGTTATTCCAAGGGACAAATCATTTGCCACACATAGGGCCGACTTTTCTTCAAACTATGTTTTAGACCAAAATGGGATGAATTTGGAAAATGTGAGAGAAGATTTTGTCCATAATGGGACAAGGATGAAAAAACTCCTTGATTTTTCACACAGGTGTCTTGGATTTAGAGAAATATCAAAAATACAATTGCTATAAGAGAGTTGTTGTACTTCTAGAGCGACTTTGGAAAAATCACTTTTTCTTTTATATGGAGTCTCCAAATGACTTTCTTGATGATTCAAATGATAAATAAATAAAAAAATATTTTCAATGAGCTATCATAAACTAGTTTAGAGTTGAGGAAGACCTCCAAAAGCTTCTTGCAAGAAAAAACTTCATTTATGCATGCTCATTCTGCACATTTAGACAATTATTCGGAGAATTGACTTTTCAGGGGCTATAATTGATCCTTTTTAGTGCTTGATAGGTCCATTGTGTAGCCAAGAGAGAGACCATTCCAATGAGCTATCATGGGCTCAATTTAGATATTGACAAAGCCTCCAAAAGTGTCCTGAAAAAATCATTGTGCATAGAGATGAGGTGTTGCGCATATAGGAGGGAGCGATGCACATATAGACAGAGCGCTGCACATAGAGCCTGTGTGCTAGTGTTTTTTTGCATGGAACTGCGCATACAACCAGAGCACTGTGCACTGATATAAGGCATTTTGCATAGGGCTAGAAACATCAAGACTACCCTAACGACCATCTAAATCACTCTATTGCTACCTAGAACCTCTAAGCAAGTAAGTTCATTCCTTGAACCATCCTCCTAGCACTCATTTCACGATTTTTAAGTTTGTTTGCTATTTAAATTTTCAAACACTAGGTTGTCTAAAAACCCTCCCATCTTACCTTATCCCTCATTCCCACACTTTGTTGTGAAATCCATCCACCTATCCCCTATACCCTAATCCCCCAAACAAAATCTCTATACCTATCCCCTATGCCCTAATCCCCCAAACAAAATCCCTACACCTATCCCCTATACCCTAATCCCCAAAACAAAAACCTTATACCCCTATTTACTAAACAATCCCTACCAAAAAATACCCTCCTTCTCACTCTCACATCATACATATCTCATCCTATATTGCACAAACTCCTATCCCTTTCTTCTATCCCTACTCACCATAACTCCCACTTCTTGATTACCTTCTCTAGGGTTTCTAAAGCTTCAAACTCAAAAACATGGATAAAGAGGATACATATTATGAGGAGAAAGATAAAATCACTCAGGCTGCCTTGAAAGCAAAGGATGCCAAAATCAGGAAGCTTGAGACCAGTTTACAAAGGGCCAAATATATCATCTCCTTTTATGAGCAAGAGAAAAAGAAGCTGGTGGTCAAGTAGGAATTGATGCAAACAAAGTACATCAAGGAAAAGAGGGAGGCTAAGAAGGCCAATTTTTCACTTGATGAGGCTTATGGAGAATATGGAGAGCTAGATGATGAATAAGGGAAGAGAAAAAGACCCAGAACAAGATTTGTAACATAAGAGTCAAGTAAATGAAGACAAGCTTAAACAAGCACTTAAAGGAAAAAAGAAGGGTGGTAGGCTTAGGTTTCTTGCTGAAGCTTCATTTGCTAACCCAAACACTTGATGGTGGTGTTCTCCACAAATTTTGAGTAGTTTTGGAGAGTTTTTTCCTTTTTAAAGAAATTTGCAATTTTCGACTCAACAAAATTGGCTCTATGTGTAGCGCCACTCATGCTGCGCTTTTCCTAGGGGCATATAAATAGTAAATGGCTAGAATTTTTTATTCACAATGATGAGTACATGCACCCTATGCATTTTCTAAGCTTTTGGAGCAAATTTGGTCAATCAAAAGGTCAAAAAAACCCAAAAAAATGAGCTTTTCCCCCTCTTTTTGAGGCACAAAAAATGTCTTGGGAGAATCAGTTTTCAAGGGGACAAATCAACTCCAAATGGGAAAATAAAGGCATATTTGGAAAGTATACAAGACATGATTTCCAATGAGCTATCATGAGCTCAATTTCGACACCAAGAAAACCTCCCAGATGGTCCTGTAAAAAGTGTTGCACTTAGAGCTTGGGTGTTGCGCATAGGACAATTTTATGTTGAATTCTCACTTCACTATGCCAATGGCTGTAATTTTGTGTTTTCTCTCATGAATGATGTTATTACTAATGTAAATGGTGACTAGGCATGTAAATATGATGGATAATAGCTACTACAAGGTATATTCATTATATCAGCAGTTATCTTGAGGACAAATGAATCAGTTTCCTCCCTTTTAGAGGCAAGTTGTTAGGTTGCCTAGATTCCAGTTTCTTGTTCAGTTTTTGATGGATTGGTTCCTCATCTTAGGGATTTGACACCTAAGGATGGGATGAGAATGAATCAATGTCTATATATTCTTCTTCCTTCTCATTGTAAAGGGTTGGACTTTGTTGGATGCTCATGCTTTGAGTAGACGTCATTGTGGATCAGTTTTCAACAAGAGATTAATAAAAAAATACAACTATTTCTTTGGGATCCATGTGGTATGATGTTCAGTTCAGTTTTCTCTATTATGATCATATGTAAATATGTTTTTTTTACTTCATCAATCATTTCATTGCTTTTAATTGGATGTTTTCAAGTTGATAGGCAGAACCCATAATATTTATGCTCTGTTTTGGGAAAATGTTCACTATTTATGTTTTCTTCAGTTTAGGAAGAATCCATGTTTCTTACATCCTCTTTCTAGCTCCTCTCCTATCTTGAATCACCTCACCCATCAAACCCTAGAGTGTTGAGCCTTGTGCCTACCTTGCCCCATCGAACACCCTGCAATTTTGACCTAAATTCCTTTCCCTAACTATTTGGCTCCTCCTGATCTAGCAAAACCCTTCAAAATCAAATCAAACCTTGTGCTACTATACCTAGCCTAATATAATTTTCTTGATCCAATCATCTTGGCTAATATTATTATGGAGAGAGCCCTCTCCTGGCGTAGTAGGGCTATCTACTTGGCTAAGTGCATTTTGTGGTAACCTTGGCATTGCCTTCCTTCAGCCCGAGTTTCAATCCAGGTGATAACATAGTGGCAACCATACTAGGGAATGAGCGAAAGGTTTTGTATTCCCTGGGAAATATCATCAAAGTTTAGATCTAGATTAGATTGTTGATGGTGGACAATGATCAAACTTAGAAAGGCTGAAATCATTCACCTGGTAACTCCAAATCAGTTTCGAGATCATATCCAAAGACTCCACTGGAGGATGGAACCGGCCAACAAAAACATGAAAAGACAATATGGAAAGGTCAAGTATTCAAGTTGGAATTTCATCCAAGACATTATGTTCTTTGTCATCAATTATTTTTTCTCTTTTCCTAAGAATGTCAAAAAGGTTTTACAAAGTATAATGTATTTGAGAAAATATCCTAGACCTCCATGTGATTCCTTCCCTTTAAAGATTGTGAAAACAAATTCTTCATACACCTTTGACCTTGATCAAGACCCTTATTCTAAATCTTATGATGACCATATTCAAAATGATAAGCCTAAAGAGACCAAGACTAATTTTACAACGTCTGTATATACTCCTACACCTTGTAAAATTCTAGATCGATACAAACCACTCATATTACCTCCTATACTCCATGATTTCCTTGAAAATCATTGTCTATACCTGCCGAGGTTTGATGGTGAATATGAAAACATCACTACTGAGAGACATATGTAGAATTTTGAGACTTTCCTCAGCCTTTTTGAAGTTGACGGAGAGTATGTTAGTATCAGGCTATTCGCTCTTTCTTTTCAAGAAAAAGTTAAGGGTTGGTTCAAAAACTTGCCTGATGTGAGCATCTTAGTTTTCCAACGGTTTGTCAAAGTTTTTCTTGACAAGTGGGTGGTCAAACAAAACCATTTCCTGATTCTAGAAGAGTATAACCAGCTAAAAAGATTTCCAGGGGAGACAGTACAACAATTTTCTTTCAGGTTTAACAAAGTCTATTTTTCGATGCCTGCTAATATAAGGCCTCCTCCTAGATCTGCTCTCCTGCACTACCCAACTATCTTTGATCTAGATATGGAGTTTCAGCTCAGGGAAGGGAGCCTTGCAACACTTGAAGGGATGCAAAATAGTGTAGTAGATGTAGAGGCTAATCTCTTTATCAGAAGGGCAAGGCTGAAGGAGGAAGAGAGGGAGAACATTGTAGAGCACCTAACATCTTTAGAGGTAAAGATCGACATTTTGGTTAGTAAAATGGAAGAAATGATGCAAAGAGTCACCTCGAGAGATGAATTTTCTATTCAAGATCACCATGACCCACCCATCCCAAAAAAAGAAAAGATTGCTAGCCCAAAAAAATTTCTTGCCAATCCTAGCTACCATAGATTTGAAAATGGATTTGTAGATCAATATGAGGAGAAACAATCTGATAATATAATGTGTATGATTAGTGACATTACTTATATTGATGATTTGCAAAGTTTTGATCAGTACGACAATTATTATGTTCTCCAAACATAAGCTAATCTTGTAGAGCAATCAACAACCGTTTTGTGGGAGGAGGAAGTTCGGTTTTAGTAGCTCGAATACAGTAATCAGTCGAAGCATATCAGCTATGACAGTGATGAGGAAAGTGCAGAAAATTTGGAAGTAAGTGAAGGATATTTTCCTCTTTGTTTTACTTCAATTCAATTCATTAGAGGTAACTCTGATGTGATCAGAAACGAGCACTCATTTAGTTTTGATCTTGACAATCAAGAGGATAATCAAATTTTTATTAGAGCTCCTTACCCTTGTGTTTCTCCTCATTTTCAAAAATAAAAAAAAAATATAAGCAAGCAGATAAGTGAGTGGTCAACATTATAAAGGATAAACCTTCTCATGAATTGATCGAGGAAATCATTTGTGACATAGAAGCCTCCCTAGCTCTAGATTTGTAGCCACAAAGTTCCATTGAATTTGAAATTGCAGATAAAGGCTTGGAAGCTGAAACATATGATCAAATGATGCAAGATGACTCTGTACCACTATGTTTTGAAACATTTCAATTTTTAAAGAAACATTTTCATAATATCTCTAAAGCAAAGGATGAATAGCCTGTAGAGTGTCATGCAGTCTCATTAAAACTAATGGAAAATAGTTTGTAACAATCTTTGCAAGTTTTTCATGACCCAATGGCTAATGTGTTGGATGATATTTTTAGTAAAGTCCTTCTCCATTAACTAACTATGAGCTTGAAAATAATTTTGATACAAAATTGATCCGATAGCTGACTTTAATGTCTTGTTCAACAAGAGTTTCAGTACAAAGCTCATACCAAGATTTGTAGTCATATTAGGAGAGTAATGAAGAAGACTTTTGTTTTGTTGTTGATCATCAAGAAAAATTAGTCATTTGTGAGTTTCAAGATCCTTTTGTCAATTTTTTACAGTAATCAAAGAAAGAAAACATAGATGCTAGGAAATTTAAAAATGAAAGTACAAAGACTACCTAGAGCGGAGCAGTAATGTATTACATGGGATGGAAATCAATATGTATTCCTATGAAGATACTTTCACAGCATTCTTGAGGTTAGAAGGTGGGCTCATGCTTTGCAATTTCATCAAGATTCAATCTATTGACTAATTTTCATGGGAGTTGCCTTTCGGTAGTTCTCTCTTCTTGCTCATAAACAAGCACTTGTGGAGAATTCAAATAGCAGCGAGAATGCTTACTTGGTTGCATTGTTTGTTTCATTTCACTTGATCAGGTGATGAATGAAACAATTAGAGTAGGTTTTATTGAATAATCCATTTTGATCATATTTTTCAATTTGTCAAATGTGTTTTAGTATTGAGTTAGTTTTCAGTTGAGTAAGAGTCAGTTTGTGCCTTTGAGTCATCAGTATTCAGTCATGTATTTCAGATTGAGTTTTTAATTACTCCATGCCCAATGGATAGGGCTACTTGGTCTACAATGTTCTTGGCACCTCCAGGTAGCTACCATCCCCAATGGAGCCAATGTTAGAGTCGGTATTTACATACTACCATCAGTGATCAAAAGTGCTCTTTCCATATTCATTTTAGGTGTCACACAGAAAATTTTTATCATTCCACTAGGTCATGCAAAATGAATTAGTCACTGATGGTAGTGGTAGTCCAAAAACATCACTCTTCCCTAAATGTGGTTACTTTTTGGCATAGTTTCATATCATTTTGACTGTGCATCATCCATAAAGTTATTTTTACCATGCCATTTGTAGAAGTCATGAGGTTATTATGTCACCTTGAAATTCATTCCTTCAAGGTCTCATTAGGTCTTTTAGGGTATTTCAAGGTTTCATTAGGTCATTAGGGTTTCCAAGGTTCCATTCCATTGTATAAGATCAACAAGTAAAGGGTGATCAAATAACATCCCTTGACCATGTGAAGATGATTTGTAAAGAGAAATTCTTATTTCATTATGCAATTTTATGTCTTTCAAATGTAATAATTTCACCATCCCAAGCTATTAACTCAGTGTTCCAAAGATGCTAGACCATCAAAATATCAATTTTTCAAAGGAAATAATCAAGTGAAAGGGTAAAGTTTCAAACGGTTAAGTGCATGCCAAAAGGAGTTGTCTTATCCCAAGGGTGTCCAAATCATCATTTTACACAAGCAATAAACCCTAATTTCCTCAGCCATTGAGATAGGTTTGGCTATGGAATTAGAGACATATGAGTATATGAGGGATAATGGAGGTAATTTCAGAAAGTATGAGGCCATTCCAACTCACAAACATCATGTCTCCATCATTTTTCAATAAGTTATTCCAAGGGACAAATCATTTGCCACACATAGGGCCAGTTTTTTTTCAAACTATGTTTTAGACCAAATGGGGATGAATTTGGCAAAAGTGAGATACGTTTTTGTCCATAATAGGCCAAGGATGAAAAACCTCCTTCACTTTTTACATAGGTGTCATGGTGTTAGAATAATGTCCAAAATATAGTTGCTACAAGAGAGTTGCTGCACTTCTGGAGTGACCTTGGAAAAACTACTTTTTCTTCTATCTGGAGTCTCCAAATGGCTTTATTGATAAGTCAAATGATAACTAGACAAAATTAAATTTCCAATGAGCTATCATGCACTCAATTTGGAGTTGAGGAAGACCTCCAAAAGTTTCTTGCAAGAGAACACTTCATTTATGCACCCTCATTTTGCACATTTTTATCAGTCTTGGGCGAATTGACTTTTCTGGGCCTATAATTGATCATTTTTAGTGTTGGATAGGTCCATTGTGTAGCCATGAAAGATTCATTTCAAACAAGCTATCATGGGCTAAATTGGGACATTGAGAAAGCCTCGAAACGTGGCCTACAAAAACTGTTGCGCATAGAGGAGGGACTGTTGCACACAGAGATAGAGCGTTGTGCATAGAGCCTGTGTGCCAGTGCATTTTTACACGGTGTTGTGCATACAACTAGAGTGTTGTGCACCTATACAAGGTTCTACGCATAGGGCCAGAAACATCAAGAATACCCTAATAACCATCTAAATCAGTCTTTTTCTACCTAGAACCTCTACGTAACTAAGTACACTCCTTGAACCATCCTCCTAGCACTCATTTCATGATTTTGAAGTTTGTTTGTTATTTAAATTTTCAAACTGTAGGTTGTCTAAAAGCCCTCCGTTCTTACCTTATCCCTTATTCCCACATTTTGTTGTCAAATTCCTCCACCTATCCCCCATACCCTAATCCCCCAAACAAAATCTCTATACCTATTGCCTATATCCTCATCCCCTAACAAAATCCCTACACCTATCCCCTATACCCTAATCCCCAAAACAAAATCTTTAAATCCCTATTCACTAAATAGTCCCTACCAAAAAATACCCTCCTTCTCATTCTCACATCATACATATCTCATCCTATATCACACAAACTCCTCTCCTCTTCCTCTATCACTATTCACCATAACTCCCACTTCCCGATTACCTTTCCTAGGGTTTATAAAGCTTTGAACTCAAAAAATTGGATAAAGAGGACAAATATTATGAGGAGAAAGATAAAATCACTCAGGTTTCCTTGAAAGCAAAGGATGCCAAAATCAGGAAGCTTGAGACTAGTTTACAAAGGGCCAAATATA
The DNA here is from genome assembly GCA_000404065.3 of Pinus taeda. Taxonomy (NCBI): domain Eukaryota; kingdom Viridiplantae; phylum Streptophyta; class Pinopsida; order Pinales; family Pinaceae; genus Pinus; species Pinus taeda. The sequence continues at coordinate 257,350 of APFE030080044.1, forward strand.
TCATCTCCTTTTATGAGAAAGAGAATAAGCAGCTAAAGGTCAAGCAGGAATTGGTGCAAAAAAAGTACATCAAGGAAAAGAGGGAGGTTGAGAAGGCCAAGATTTAGCCTGATGAGGCTTATGGAGATTATGGACATCCAGACGATGAAGAGGGATAGAGAAAAATACCTGGAACAAGATTTGTAACATAAGAGTCAAGCAAATTAAGACAAGGCTAAAACAAGCACTCAAAGGAAAAAAGGAGAGTGATAGGATTAGGTTGCTTGCTGAAGCTTCCTGAACTAACATAGACACTTGATGGTGGTGTTATCCACAATTTTGAGTAGGTTTGGAGAATTTTTTCCCTTTTGAAGAATTTTGCAATTTTTAACTCAGAAAAAATGGCTCTATGTAGGTGCATCTAAACAAGAAATGGTCAAAATTTTTGGATTCAGGATGATGAGTACATGCACCTTGTTCATTTTCTAAGCTTTTGGAGAAAATATAAGCAACCAAAAGGTATAAAAAAAAAAAAAAAAACCAAAAAATGACCTTTCTGCCCTCTTTTTGAGCCACAGAAGCAGTCTTGGGAGAATCAATTTTTTAGGGGTCAAATAAACTCCAAATGGGACACTAAAGGTAGATTTGGAAAGTAGATGGGATAGGATTTCTAATGAGCTATCCTGAGCTTAATTTGGAAACCGAGAAGACCTCCAAAATGGTCCTGCAAAAAGTGATGTGCATAGAACAATTTTATGCTGAATTTTCACTTCACTATGCCAATGATTGTAATTTTGGGTTTTCTCTCATGAATTATGTTATTGCTGATGTAAATGGTGACCATGGATGTAAATAGGATGGAGAATAGTTACTAGAAGGTAGAATCATTAGATCAAAAGTTATCTTAATGGAAAATAAATTAGTTTCCTCTCTTTCAGAGGCAAGTTGTTAGGTTGCCTAGATTCCAGTTTCTTGTTCAGTTTTTGATGGATTAGTTCCTCATATTAGGGATTTGACCCCTGAGGATGGTAGGACGTTGAATCAATGTCTATATCTTCTTCTTCTTTCTCATTGTAAAGGGTTGGTCTCAGTTGGATGCTAATGCTTTGAGTAAACATCCTTTTGTACCAGTTTTCAGTAGGCGTGTTATAGACATATTTGGGCACATCAACCCCAAAATTATATGTCGATGTATTAGGGCTCATCAACCCCTAAAAGAGTTGTTTCATGCCCTAAAGGAATATAGTCATCTGAATACATCATTCCCAAATGTTCCATCTGAGAAACCATCCAGAAATTGCCTAAATTGAACCATATTGACTGCTCCACTAGCAAAGTGCGATGCATACTGTTTAGGCCTTCTATAGGGTGTGATGGGTGAGGATGGACAAATTTTAAGGACATTTTTTAGTTGATTTCACATGGGATATTCTAGAAACTTCTCCTGTGGCTTTCCTCTCTAAATTCACCCAAGGATGAATAAGGGATCTAAGAAAATCTCTAATCCATTCTCTTATGGAACCCATTGTAACAAGTGGAATGACACTAATCAAGCCCCATCGATGACTCACACCCTTGCAAACATCTATAAATGGATCCATCATCCAAGATATCTAGAGCCTGGAATATTGTGAATTGCAAGGAAGTGCTGATAGTTTGTAATTGAGGAAAGAGCATTGTATTCTTGTTGGTGTGATCTTGCTATTTCATGAGGTGAAGAAGGATTGAAGCTGGGAGGATGATGCTGGATCAGACAACTGGGTTGTAATTCTCCTTTCCATTAATAAAGCTCTTCAATTTTTCATCCATATCATTGTGAAATTTTGAACGTTATCATTTGTGAATGCTATCATTTGTTCATTATATATCTAATTCTGTAATGTTTATATTGTAATAGATCACGATGCATTGATGGTTCTTTGTTGATGTACTTGTGCAGGTACTCTCCAAGTGTGTTAAGTATGGGGAGGAGCTGCAAGATTTGCCAAAGGAGAGAGAGATCAAGCAAGGGATTAAGTGGAAGTTCCAGGTTGATTCCATTATCTTTCTCTTATTTGTTACACAGAAGAAATCATTGAATTGCTTTAAACTATTGTTTGTAGGGTAGCCGCCAAACCTAGAGGGCTAGCATTATTTAGGAATACTAGTTTTCCCAGAAACAAGGAGATTAATGAAAAGTTGCTGCTATTTCTTTGGGATCCATGTGGTATGATGTTCAGTTCATTTTTCTTTATTCTGATCATATGTTAAAATGTTTTTTTGTACTTCATCAATCATTTCATTGCTTTTAAGTGGATGTTTTCAAGTTGATAGGTTGTGTTAGGTTCCTATACCAATAGGTTTCATCTTTCATGATTGACAATGGAAGGGCTAAACATGTTCATCATTGCAGGCTGCAAAGGTTCCATATTTTGTGTAGATACTAGGAAAATTATGAAATGAAAAGAGGGTATGCCTTAAAATAATAATCAAAAGGTAAGAAAATAAAATGGTCAAAGGAATAGTGAAAATGAACCCCAAACTAAAGACTAGGAAAGTGGCCAGTCAAAATACTACTACTATCTTTTGGTAGTAACACAGTCTACAAATACTGATGCTAATCATACTTGATGGATGGCCCAACAGTCTAAATCTGGACCATGCCATGTTTAAATTGCTTGTTGCAGAATAGAGAATGGTTCTTGTCCAAACAGCTCAAGCTTGCCAGATGACTATCTAGGTAGAGAAATGAAGGAGCCCAACTACTTAATCTAGGTCCTTGGAAGAAATAAGGGTAGATTTAGATAGGAGGGTAGTCAAAAGAAAAAGAGAACAATCAGGGTCTACTAATTCAAGTGCACCCATTTCAAGTGAAGAAAAAATGTTAGGATTACTAGGTTGGGTAAGTAGTGTAAGGTTGCAGAAGTGAAGGGCCATCACCAGTTGGCTTATTAAGAGCAAGACTCATTCCATTCAGGGTATTGGCACCATGGCAGAGGTTTGAGGACATAACAAGGAAGCATGTCTAATTTCCCGTTTTTTTTCCCCAAACATAATTTATTAACATCCCCCAAGGACCTTGGGATCTGCTCAAGTATCCTATTCCACTTCATTCCATGACGAAGTACCAAGTCAAACCATGAATTCCAGTCAAGGGAAAGAAGCCACATTTCTTGTGTAAAAATCTTTACTCCCAATTCCACTCATCTTCTATTCCTAAGTTTTGCTTCTTAAAGCTTACATTTGCCCCTACACACTCACCTCACAATGTCATATTAACAAGTAATGTATTATTTAGCTCCCTAAGCATCCCCCTTCCCTAATTCTACAAAGATCTATGTGAAAATCCCAAAAAAGTCTATATAAATACCCTCCCCCTAGCAATATAGCTATATAGTCATGATTTGGGGAATATTAGTCCATCAGGGGTTAATATTAACCCTCCACTACCCTGAACTATGGGTTTTAAATAAAAAACTTTGGTTAAAAAATTAAAAACCCATGGTCTCCACCCTCACAACCCTTTCATTACCCTTTTGTGCTAATACATTGGTTATAATGTTTTTTAAATAAAACATTTATAAACAGGCGCGAATACATTATATCCGCTACCCTAAGTTAAAACCCACCTCGCGCGCGATATATTTAATCTATTATTTTAATTGGCGGGTCCCCGCAGCCATAATCCATTGTCACATCATGTACGCCACCAGCCGTTTGATCGCCGGCCCCACAGATCTAATGGTGGGCTGTCAATCTCACCTGCAAAAAGGCATAGGTTTAGCATCTGGGGGATTGGCGGTTTCACCACCGTACCCTCGCCACGCGTCAACTGCCCGGGTTGTTCGGAGCCCCCCCCACTCTTACCACTTACCGCCCAAGGGTGCTCCGGGGAAACCACTTACTGCCTGCCCCCTCCCGCTGACGTCATACCCACGTCAGCATGACGTCAGCACCCTCACCCGCCACCGCTGCTCCACGTCGCCTCCACGTCGTCCATTCGCCCACATACCCTGCCACCGTGTCACCACCCCGTGGCCACCCACGTTAGCCGCCACGTCACCCTGTCGTACCCAGACCCACCGATGACGTCATCGCTGAAAAAGCGCCAAAAGGCCAAATTTGCATAAAAAGTCGGGAAATGACCATTTTGTGTCATTTTCACTTGTCGTTTTCAGAGCGCTCTGCATGTGGAATACATCGTTTGCGGCCAAAACTGACAATTTGCTCACCCAAGCTACTGCTACCCTCAAAGTCAACTCAAATTGTTTGCCATTGTTCTAGCTTGACACCGTCGGCACTGAAAAATCCAGGTCTTTGCCACAGTCGACCTATTTCACCCATGTTTGTGCCATTTTTCTCCTAATTTCCTCTAAAAACTCTCTGCAAATCTCCTCACAATAAAATTATCTGCTAAAACTACCAAAAAACTTGGTAACATCCCTGCACCACGAAGCTCTGCAAAAACCTGTGCCCTTCTGCGAAAATCACCATGAAAAAGCAATTTTAGAAGTCGAGCTACCGGCTAAAGCCCATATAACTGCACACTGATCCCTGTTATCAGAATTCCCTTTGAAAAAACCAGCTACTTAGCTCAAAACACTCTGGTTTCTTCCAACAGAGTGCCCCATAGTTCATCAACCCTGTAAAAAAGTTTCCTCATACTCTCAGATCTGCTCACTTTCAAACACAATTCAGTGGGCAGTCCTCAGCCTTTGCACTAATCCTAAGCTCAAGTAAACATCTAGTAAATTTCAAGCATGGCCACTCCATCTGCTCTAGATATTGCTCTTGTTAATCCACCCAGTAAGGAGCTTGAAGCTATGCCTCTTGTGGACAATGATTTCCTCATTATAGATTTTGTGGCAGAGAGGAACCACCTGCAGACCTTTTGCCAGCTGAGGAATAGTCACTTGGACAACAGTGACATATATGGTATCTGGGAATCAAATATGCCTATCTATTTCTTTCCTTCTGTTAATGTCTTTCCTGAAGTCATTCACCTCTGTGCATAAAATTATGACCAAAAACTCAGAGCTGTTAAGTCTCCATCTGGGAGCATCCTCTTTTACATAACTCCTGATTCCATCAATCAGATGCTAAATTACAAGAAAACCCAGCTGCTCTACCCTTTTTCCATAAAGTATTTGCTGGATGAGGGCTCCAAGCTCTCTAGCACTGAGATTGCTGCAATTGCCAAAACTTTCATGAGAGCAGACTGCCAACCTTCTGGGCCACCTCCTTTCCCATAGAAAATTTCAATGAGGTAGGCAAGATGCTTGTGGACATGATATCCTCTGTGCTGGGGTTCTCCACAAATGAACATGTTGATGAAACTGTGTTGGTCCTGTTATCTGCATATAGCCTTGGGAAGCCCCCTGCTATAAAATACAATTATGCCAAGTTTATTGCCAACAAGATACATGATGACCAACTGCTAGGATGGACAGGAAGAAATATTCAAATATTCATCATACATCTATCACCTCTTCATGTACTATCAGACAGATTGCTTCCAGTGCCCCATCAAGAAGCTGGATTCACAGGGTGAGAGGAGGTCTGTCATCTTCTGGTCTTCAGTTTTCCATCAAGTCGAGAACTCTCCCTACTCCTACTGTGAATCCATTGACCAATTTGTCTATCCAGTCGCATGCCTCTTGAAAAGGACTCCTCCTGCCAGATTGTCAAAAGATATGCAGAAAATCTTACAACTGTGTAGGAATTACAAAATAGGTGATTGGTATTTATACCAAAATCACACAGTCATCAGGATCTATGGTTGTGAGCTATGTCCTTACAGGCTCCCAAGATATGTGCCTATGAGATTTTTTGCCTTGGAATACTATAGGCAACTCATCAATTCCGACCTTACACACTTCCATAGTGCCTAGAAGAAAGCCAATCTCAAATTCAGAGACCACCTAGGCCCCTTCAACATGAACAAGAAATATCGTTGGCAAGAAGCTGATCAAATATTGGGGCAACAACTTAAACTTAAAAGGAGATTTTCGTGGTTCCCTTATGACCGTGAAGGCTTTATCAGTGCTAGAAGAGTCAAGTATAGGCTGCTAGCCTATAAACATTGTCCATATCCACAAATTGAACACTTTGCCAACAAAGATGAATGGGTGTCTAGTACATTAGTAGAGGAATTTACTTAGGAGGAGACAATGGAGCAGACTGTGAAAGATTTAGAGAAAACTCTTAACTTGGATTCTTGTCAGCAGGTCATATTCAAGCAACCAGTCCAAGTCAGAGAAGGCACATCCACTGCTGCACCAGCATAGACCACCCACCAGGTATCTACAACAACAACATCCACAACAAAAGGCAAAGAAGTGATGGATTTACAGCAGGGGACCGAGGCAGGGTAGCTCAGCACTTGAAAAGACCAAAGTCAAGGGAAAGCCCCTTTACAGCAAGCTGAAGCACCCCAAATCCCAGTTTTTCAAACACCTCTCATTGAAGAGAGAGGCAAAAAATGAGATAGAGAGGAGGCCACACCTCCAAGTGGGTCAACACAGCAATCGGAGGCCAAGAGGCCAAGAATTGACCCTCAGATTGAGGAAGAACACATGAGTGAAGAAAGAGCAGAAAGCCAAAGCAGAGAAAGAGAATCCAGCTAGCAGACTGCCACTAGTTCATTTCAGCAGGAACAAGCCATGCAACAAAGTACAGAGGTGTCCTCTTCCAGGCAGCAGGGCAAGCAACTAGCTGGAATCAAAGGATCATTCATGGAAATCAAGCCCCAAAATGAACTCTTAAGAGTTCAACTATATGATCAATTCGTAAAGACAACACCATCCAAGTAGTAGAGATTGATGGAAGCATATGACATCAAGGAGGATAAGATGATTTTTACTCATCTTAAGCCTAAAGTTCCAAAGCCCAGATCATCTGCAAACTACACCAAAACAAGTCTAGAGGTCCTCTACAAGGACATAAACCCCATGGATCAAATAGAGCTGCACAAACAGACAGCGGAAATGTTGTATGCCACACTTGTAGACAGGGCCATGCTGGCCCATCAGTTAAAAGAATCACTAAGGAATACAAATACACAGCTTGATTTAGAAAGGATTTCTTCCACTGCTAAGGACAACAGAATAAAAACTTTGGAAGACATAATCATTGATCTAGGACATGATCCTAAAGATCCAAAGGGTATTAAGGCCCTTATGAAGAAAAAGGAGGATGACATTGCTGCACTGAGGAAGCAGGCAAAGCTGCCTCCAACCATTCATCCTCAAATAGCAGAACTTGCACAGGAAAAGCAAGTTGATGAGACCATGGATCTGCTTCTGAAGATGAATCAGAGAATATTACAGATGGAACCAGAATTGGAAAAGGCATTACAGGACGAGCAAGGGGAGTCAACCTCCCAACCCCCTCAAACTTCTACAACTCTTGGCCCTGCTCCTCCTACATAAGCAGCAGCAGCCCCTCCTGCCATTCTAGCACCTACCACAGCCACATCAGCAACAGAAGCAACAGCAGCAGCAAAATCAAGCATGAGCATGGAGGACTTAATGAAAGCTGTCAAGGAACTTGAGGTTCAGGTGACAGAAATTAATGAAGCCAAAGATAGACCAACCAAGCTAGAGGCCAGCTATGATAAGTCCAAAATGACAGTAGCAGAGAAGCAAAGAGAGATAAAGGCCTTGGAAACCAAAGTGAAAGCTTTGGAAAAAGAATTGCTTCTAGGCAAAACTCTGGCAGAAATCAAGAAGATCATATGGGCCAAAATTGGCCAATGAATCCATGACCAATGGGGGTCAATACAGGCAATACATGAGCAAATTGAACTAATAGGCATAGCTCATATTGAAATACAAAAGGCCAGAACAACACTGGGAATCATGCCTGAGCAGGCCAATAAAATGATACATTTCCTCAATACTAACACTAAGGAGGAATTGGCAGCACTGGAAATAAATAGCAGAACAGACACTATCATGACAGCCAAAAAAGTGCTGACTTTAAGAAATTTCACTCAAACTCTAGAAAGGAAATGTCAAGATATGAAGGCAGAAATAGATGAATTCATGGCAAAGATAACAACATTGCAAGATAAAGGATTGCCTAGCCTAGTGACTGGTACTGGACAACTGCTGTCATATGATCAATACATCACAAGGATCAACAACTATGTTGAATATCAGATTACAGCATCCACCAGCTCCACAGAAGAAGCAAGGCCTCCCTCTAGGCAGTCTCTATATGACAAATTAGAGAATTTATTCTTTGTTGAGCATGAGATTAGTCATATGTTTGAAGTGCCTCCAAATTTCTACAGATATACTGAAGCAGATGAAACACTTATAAAAATAAGGAGGCATCAGCTACCTCAAGCTGATTGGTGGCAGGCAATGCTGGAAGTACTACCCAGGTGATCCGACTATATTATTCCTTTTTTGTGAAAATTCAGATCTCAGTCACAGTACAGGTCAGCAGAGAATCAAGCATGCAGATATCATAGGAAGCATCCGTACAGTGACTCATCAAAGCACTCAGACAATAGGCTCAATAAATGCAGATTTAAAGACACAACTACAACCAACTTTGTTGATCCAAAAAGTCAAAAATTGTCTGATAGAAAGACAGCTGCCATATCAACATTAATTGCTATAGTTATTTCTTTCATTTACTTTTTGTAAGAGAGTTGGTGGTGTAATTTATTGCACAATAACTCACTATCTAGATATTTTGTATCCTATTTGTGTATATATATCCCCTCATAGAATGTATTGAGGGTCGGTTGTAGTGAAACTCTCTCAGAAGAGCTGCATTGTATATCTCAGACTTTGCTAATACAAATTGCTAGTGGAGTTCCTGGTTCCTATACAGTATGAAGGTGGAAATGAAGGACTGTGTTATGTTGCAGAGTTCCTGTGTCATTGAATGGAACAATAAGTTATTTTGAACCATGTTCTTGTCTTTCTGTGTATGTAAAAATTCACATATGTCTCATGATCATAGTAAATAGGGAAAAATAATAGCTTAGGATTTGTTTGAATACACCCTATGCTTAATCCCCGTTTCTAAATATGTTTTCTTCTGAATTAGCCATGGATATGAATTCTTAATTGCTCATGTTTACACTAATTCTCTCACTGTGAATATTGTTTAGGAATTCTTAACTGCTCTTAAACAATACTTTCATTTCTTCCCTTGTTAGCATAGTATAATATTCCTAATTGCCTTTCACTCACTAATCCCATAACTTCATTACTTGATCTTAAAAAATTGTGCCACAGATTCCTATCTGGCTTTGCAGAGTTACTCTTCCTTCAGAAACATACTACAACAGTACACAGTTATGAACTCCATTGCCCAATGGCCCAAAATGTTCTGTAACTTATATCCAACTCTTTTTGAATTCACCAACCAACCAAATTTAAAACAAAATATGCACAACATAACTAGCCTAAAATCACCCACCAACAAAGCTAAATTATAAAGAGAGAGCCCTCTCTAGTTGCAGGTAGGCTAGGACCTGTAACTAAAAGACTGGTTAGTGGTTACCTCGGTCGTATTCCCTTTAGGAGAGCTCTCAGATTCAGGTGCTGAACCAGTTCAGCAGAGCTATATTCCTACTCCTGCCAAAGTATCATTTTATCCTCACATAACCCCCACTTATCCTAGTTCTTCATCCACTTCGCAAGGTAGCTTCCCCACTCCTCCATCCATAACACACCTTACTCTTGTTATCCCTGTTGTTCCAACTGTTCCACTCCTTCTTGCTGTCCCTTTTATCATTGCAAATATGGCTAACAGATATGCCCCTTTACACCTGCCTGCAAATCCAGGGGCTATGCCCCAAGATTATCAAATCAAGATCACTTACTTTGATGGTACTGGTTCTTATACAGACCAACAACAGACCAAGAGAATGCAGGACTATTTTGAGAACTATGAAATAGATGATGAAGATGTAAGAATGAAAATTTTTGTACAAAGTTTAATAGGGGATGTAAGGACCTGGTTTAGGTCCTTGGCTGCACAGTCTATACTCAATCCTGATGCCTTATACCTAAGCTTCTTAAACAGATGGGAAAAGAAGAAAGACCCTTTACACATAGTAACAGAGTATGATAATTTAAAAAGGGGTCCGCAAGAAACAGTTCAAGATTACTGTGTTAGGTTCAACAATGTATACAATGCTATTCCCCAGAACCTGAGACCTCCTCCTGATCTAGCCTTGATCAAATTCCCTAATGGTTTTGATTCAGATATGGCATATCAATTAAGAGAAAGAGCACCTCCAAGTCTGGAAGACATGCAGAATATAGCTGTCAGTGTGGAGGCAAACCTGATTGCTAAGAGAACCAGAGCTAAAAATGAGAGAAGAACAACATTTAAAGAAGAACCCTCAACTTTTGAGCAAAAGCTAGATGCAATCAAGAAAGGTATGGAGAGGTTGGGAGACAGAGTTGAGACCATTGAGAGAAAGTCCTCTTGGGAAGGGCAAACAAGCAACACTACTAGGAATCCCAATTTTAGGAAAAACCAAAACCCAAATGCTGGGAGGACTGGTCCTGATCAGAATATCAGACCTCCATTTCAAGAAAACTATGCAGAGACCTCAACCTCTAGTGAACAAGTAGAAGATCCCCACATCAATCTAATGGGTTTGGACAGTGAGCAACAAGTATTCTTAACACAAGATGATCAACAAGCCCGAGAATACAAACAATTTCAAACAAAATCTGGTGAGTCATTTGATTTCAGAGAAGGGTATGACACAGCAGTCTATGAAGTACACAAACAATATAGGTTAAGAAGTAGAACCATAGATGTGCCTGAGACTACCAAACAAACACACACTAAACTGCCCAAAAAATCTAGTGACAAGTCTGTCTTAACAGAGTCCTCAGATAAAAAACTCCAAAGAGAAGTCACAGTGGAAGATGTATTTGATATACAGCCTCCAGTAAATCCTTCATCTACACCATCTTTTCCAACAGATCTCTTGGGCAAACCTCTAGAAAACAAACATAATTCAAGCATACCCCAAAACAGTGTACCTGACCATGACAAGGTCACCCAAAATTCAGCAGAGAAGGAAAAACTTGCTGCTCACAATATAAAAGTTTAGATGGAAAAGCCTTTCAATTTAGAAATAGAAATTGGCAAACTGAAAATAGCAATTCCTCTTTCTGAACTAGCCAAACATGAGGTCTTCAGACAA
>APFE030080044.1:285695-319881 GCA_000404065.3 Pinus taeda
AATCATCCAAGAATTGTTCATTTATGTAATGTAAAGGAGGTTGCCCCCTCGAAGAGGCTAAATTCTAAGGCGTTGATCTATCTTCTCTATCTTTTCTTGAGCTGGTTTCATAACAGATGGTCACTTTGTTCAACTGCTTGTAATCAATTCATAATCTGATAGTTCCATCTTTCGAGTACCCTATTTCTTCTTCAAAAACAATATTAGTGTGCCCCATGGTGATACACTTGGCCTAATGTATCCCTTGTCCAACATTTCCTTCAACTACAAATTTAACTCTACCAACTTAGGTTTGCTCATCCTGTAAGGTGCTTTTGATGCTAAAGCTTCCCATGAAACTAATGCAATAGAAAAGTATACCTCCTTGTGTGGTGGAAACTCTATAATGTGCTCAAGAAATACATCCTGAATTGCTGTAGAACTGGGTACCTTCTCAAACCATCTACATCCTCAAATTCCTTACCTTTGTCACTATAAATGTGCAATGTGAGTAATATACACCCTTTCCTAGGACTACGCTTTACCGAGATAGATGTTACGATCCTACCTGATATGGATTTATTCTTACCCTTTAAGACTCTTTGCTCTCCATTGTCATCCAAGCACTCAATAGCTTTTTCATAATAATCCACCTTGGTTCTATGAAGGTACAACCAATCCATGCCCAAAAATGTACTATATGAACTGAATTCTAATACATTCAAATGTGTTTCAGTAGTCATACCATTTAAATCAAATATACAAGCTCCTACTCAATGGTGAACTCGTTTCTTTGTACCTATAGCCAACTACAGTAACTAAGATTCTGCATGCAATTCCTTACTCAAACCACACTTATCCATCAAGTCAGGACTAACATAGCTATAATTAGATCCATGGTCAATCAAAATAGAAATAACTTGATCATAAAGCTTATCATCGATCTCAATGATAGATGATTGCTAGTATACATGTTTGTTATCCAATGTTACATAAATACGAGGAACAGTTTGACCAACATCCCCAATAGTCTGTGCCTCTTGCGCACTATATATCTAAGGCCTACTACCCCGATTTTGTGGACAATCTCTCCTCCAATGATATTTGCCACAAGTCCAACACTTTATAGTATTCCATCCTGCATCCTTATTATGTTCTTTTGATCGAAATCCATGTCCTCTATCTGATGCATTAAACTTATTATATGGTGCTACATGCTCTTTATTACTTTTACCCTGAGGTATTTTTCGCTTCTTGTCCCATTTTCCTTTGTTCTTTGTATTACCATTCTAATCTGGTTTAGTCTCATATATGTAATTTGATTTTTCATAATAATGCTTTATCTTTCATATGGCCTCCTCTATTGATCTAGGCTCATCGAACTCAATTTTGTCTTTGAATGCCATCCGTAACCCACTTGTGAATCTTTGAATCTTGGCCTTGTCCTCCATGAGGTAAGGCACATACCTTAGTAGCTACAAGAACTTGGTAGTGCACTAATCATCTAAAATAGATCCCATATTTAGCTCATATAATTATTTCACCCTCTCATCAAAGTATCTCTCTAATAGATACTTCCTCTTGAATAACCACTCAAACTCACTCCAACTCAAGTCATCCACATGTATACCTTTGACATTCTTCACATCTTTCCACCAAATGTTTTCTTTAACTTTGAGACTAAATGTAGCTACTCTAGCTTTCATGTTCTCTAAATAGTCATGGAACCTGAAGAAATTCCTCATACCAAGTAACCATGCCTCTACATCTTGTGATTTCTTCACCTCCACATCAAATCTAGGTGGATTTTCTTTCTTAAACTCATCTGAAAAGTATCCCTTATCACTCCTTCTGTAAGGATGATAGTGGTGATTATCATAGTTCCGATTTGAACCAAAAATAGAATAGTACATGTGTTTATCACCTCTCCTATCTAGAGTGTCCAACAATCTGCCATCTCTCACTGTGTCATCTCTATCCGACTGGTGACCACCATGTGACCTACTGTCATATGCCCCATTAGTTTTTTCTTCCTACTCATGGTTGATCCAAGGTGGTACATGCTACTGTAAATCTAAAAAACTCTGAAGTAACATTGCATTTACCTCTGGTAGATTCTCATGTGCCTGTATGATTATGCCATTATCTGCCTTACAACTCCTTATTTCATCCTTTAAGCTTCTCAATTTATCTACCATATTGTAAGAATTACCAACACCATACTGCTCATCTAATTCATAAGGAGAGTCTTTGTAGTCTACCATCTTGCTAGCCATATTTGATATTTCTTCCTACAAGGTATATCATGTCAGCTAAACCAAATCATAATAAACCAATGTACCTTAGTATAGCTTGGGGAGGATATCTTGTTTGCAATATCAACAAATTTGTGTGATACATACATAACATAATAATGACAACATATAGAACATAACACATAAGCATATAACCATGCAACTATTATTCTAGTTAGGGTCTAGTCATCAATCCATGACCTTATCAACAATGAATATAATGACCTCATGCATGGCAACCACCATTACATCAATGTACACTTGACTACATGCAAACATTAGCATTCATAAGCAATGCATAATCCACCACATACACACATGGACACATATAATCAAGCATACTCAAACAATACTTATAAACAAGGCTACAAGAATTATACATGTAACCAAGCATACAAGAATGTAGCCAAGAATACAAGAACGATACATGTAAATGACATATAACAACATGTAACTAGTCATACACTGATGATGATGCATCACACAACAACACCATCAACGTCCACATTGTCACATCACTACAACCATGATCAACACCATGAAAATGCAACACAAACATGGAATACAAGCATAAGCGACACATGAAACCAACATGAATGCATGAAAAACACACAACCCATCTAGTCCAAGGGGTGAACCATGCTTTGATACCACTTCGTAACACCCTCCTCCCACATCTACCCAAGTAATTGTACAACTAGGGTAAACATGTGACGGGAGGACATTATGATATGATTCGACCTCCTACATCACATTAAGGAAGTGGAACGAATGGAAACACAACATATAGACCTTCAACATTAACATTAGGACCCTTGAGAACCATCCCAACCTTTCTTCCAACCAGCCCCTAGGTCCCACTAATATTCTGGACCACTTGACCCTTGGAGGCTCCTGTGCTATAGGCCTACCGACCTCTAGGAGGCTCTGGATGCTCTCATGACAAAACATGCTAACATATAGGGACTAAATTTAACAATTTTGTGCACGTTTCCCCAGGATTTGAGCCACATTTTTAGGCCTAAAGCCCGGGTCACTTCCCATAATTGAATGACATATTTAGAACAGTAAGATAATAGGGAAATGATAATACAAATACAATTATTTAAACAATACCTTGACTGGACCTCTACTAGATAAGAATTAGCCAAATATATCATGAATATGTAATCTATAGGTGTAAATAACATATATGAGCATAGGGGTCTCATGCTTAGCTGAGAATTTCTAAGAAGCGTTGATGCCTCAACACATTAACTATCATTTCATCCATTAGGTCATAGATACATTGCTCATTACAAGTAAAAACATGATGAGATCCAAACATATATACTATCATAAAAGATATACATAACCAACATTATAGCAATATAAATACCAAGTAAATCACAACCATACAATCCACACATAAAACAATATAATACTCACATAAATACAAGGTGAAATAACCTCATATTTATGATGTAAAATCCAATCCTGGGATGGGACTTCCACTTTCCACCCAGCCATAGAATAGCTGAGCCAAATCTCTCTTCAGCCATTCACTCTTGCTCCATATTCCAAGCATGAATGTGGGATCTCATAGAACATGTCAATCCAAAACCATCCACCTCAACCCATCAAATAGTGCTTCCACCTCACAGTTGGACATCACAAAGCCATCGTCGTATTGGTCTCTATCCAATACTTCTAGGGCTCCAGAGCATTTGTCCAACCAAGACTTCTAGGACTAGTAACTCAGCCAATAACTTATTTTGGGATTCTAGAGCATTTGTCCAACCAGGGCTTCTAATACTTATAACTCAACTAAACAAGGGCTTCTAGATCATTTGTCCAACAGAGGATTCTAAGACTAGTAACTCAACCCAAGTTATTACAGGGCTTTTAGAGCATTTGTCTATCCAGGGCTTCCAGGACTGTTAACTCAACCCAAGCTAAGGAAACATGAGAACCAACAAAAAAAAAAAAGGAAATAAATCCAAAATCACCATGGCTATCTAGGAAATGGAAAGACTAGGAAATCTATTATCAATCCAAGAAATCCTCCATGATAGTGACATATTATGACCAATAATGCACATGTATATGACACGCATGTAAAAACTAGTGAGGAAAACATACATGCAACTCAGTACATGCAAGTCTAATCCATTGTAGTTGTTGATCCCGATGTTCTCTTGCAATTTCCCACTCTTCCTCTGACTTATTTCTCCAAAAACACAAGTGTGCCACACCCTCCATGAGTTCTCTAAGAAAAATCTAAGTATCCAAGAGTATGAGAGAGACAATAATGAGAGAGCTCCAAAACGGAACTGACAAAATTTTGTGTACTAATCCTCTGAAGCCTTCTTATGAAAGAAGCCTCTATTTTCTTCATTTTCCATTATTTTCCTTCATTTTCCTCCCCACATGCAACATGTGACCTTACACATCCCATTTCTCCTAATTTCGATTATTTTCATAAATAAATGTGCCAAAAACGCCATTTTACCTTTCCAAAGCATTAGCATTGCCTTTTCCAATTTTCTCAGTGATTAATAACCAAATGAACACCCACACTAGGATGTCTTGCCCAACATTCAACTTGGAATAAGTGTCCCATCAACCATGGTAATTATTTTTCCTTTTTTTAACTTTTGTTATGTGGAATTTTCATCAGGTCTATTACAAGTGTTATCACTTAGGGAAAACCCTAGCCACGGGAAAAGGCCTAAGGTAACCTCAAACCTCTTTTAGGTTGAAGGTTGGCCCTTCAAACCAGAGAGGTATCTCTCTGTAAAACTCAACTACTCCATGGTCATTGTAGTACACGTTTTCGCAACTGGGTTCAGTGGCTAGATTTAGATCATAGGATGAAATTGGTTGGGAAGTTAACAAAACATACCATTAGGCATGGAGTCTAGTTCTAAATGAGTAAGGTTGCAGACATAATGAGAAAGGTATAAAAAACATGATAGCAGCAAATCCTTTGACTGTTTGATAAATTGTAAAAAGAAAAATGAAGTGAAACATAGTTTATAGCTAACTAGAATAACAAATACTAATGGATGAAAATAAAAGAAAGGAGCATAAATGAAATCTAATATTCGAAACTAACAATTGTACACATCGAAGAAATCTTGTATTAGAGATAGGAAAAATTATAGGGAACTACAACACATGAGTTTCATACAAATTGCTCACTAAAAAATGCAAATTTATTCAAGACTGCTCAAATATACCAGAACACAAATATGTTTTGTGATAAAAGTCCAACCCTTCTTCATTCTTAATAAACTATTTTATAGAACTTACATAAATGTTTGCAAAATAATATTCTCCCTATTAATTACAAAAATCTGAGATATTTAAAATTTCTTTGAAGTTCATGCTTGTAAAATATAAAGTTAAATATATTTTGTTTTTCCTAAAATAGCTACAAGAAAATATGTTGATATGTAGGTGAAGTAAAATATCTCTCAAATTTTCTTCCTTCAAAAAAGAAACATGTCCCTATCCGGTGGCTTAGCATCCTAGCTGGAAAAATAGGTCCCTCTACAAATCGGCCCAAAAGTCCTCAAAAATTGATTTTCTATTCATCCCTCTTTCCTTCAAAATTCCTAGAAAGAATGTTGATATTATTGCTATCATCTTCGCTAGTTTTCTATTTGTAGCTTTCATTAACAAGTTGATTATTAGCATTTTGTTTCCCCCTGATTTCAAAATCATTGACAACCGAAGGGTCATCATTTTTGAATGTCTAAATATCACTGATAATAGACATGTCAGTGCTCCCTGTTTTCTCTGAAATCACTGATAGAATAACTATCAACATTTCCATGTATCGATTCTATCAACTGACACACATAGTTTTCACCCCAAAATAGTTGACAATGGCTCTATCAACTTTCTAAAAAATGCTGACAATGGGAATGTCAACTCTCTTGACTATTACACTACACATAAAAGCTATAGGACTGATTGTCAGTTATAAAATGAAAACCCTATTTCATGAAAAGATATGCAAAATTCTGAGTTTTATTCCCCGAAGCATCTTAGATGAGGTTATTAGCAACTCTAAGAAATACATCTACCTTTTCCAATCTCTGCTTTTTTCTCTGCCTTGCATCCATCGGTCCCTTTTCCATAGTTTCTCTGCCTCTTCTCTTCTTAGAGACTATAGCCCTTTTCTTGTTAATAATGAGGTCCTTCAATGGCATTTTGTTGATGTTAATGACCTCCTTGTCAAACTCTATGTTATTTCTGAGTTTGATCTTGTATTTTAACTGGTTGGTTGTCCTAGTATGTCTATTTCTACCCTTGAAGACCTTAGATAGTGTCTCCTCATTTATCTCAACCTCTAGTTCTTTTCCCTTAGCATCCTCTATTTTAGTGGTGTCTGTAGGGGAAGTTTTGGAAGGTGAAGTTGTATCATGGGAAGAGATAACATCAATAAGTGGGTTCATATGGGTTACGGGGTTTGGTCTATGAAGTCGGCCACTTTTCCTCTAGTAAAATTTAGGGGTCTTTGAACCAGATGATGTGGATGGGAATTTGAGGTTTTCCTAGATGAGTGGGGGCTCAATAGGAGCTTTCTTTTTATCTTTTTTCCTTCTTTTGCAATCTGTGGTATGCCTCTTCTTCTCTTAATGGGTTGAGATGGAAACCTCCCTATAAATGGAAATGGTTCCAGGTTATTTATGCCTTGGCTAGCTAGATTTCTATTATCAATTTTATCAAGGCTTTCTAGTATATAAAATGAGAACAGGGATTAGTACAGGCTCTGAACCTAGCTTCCATATGTTTAAACCTCTCTAGAAAATAGAAACATGGATGGATTCTCATCTGACCAACAAGATATGCGAGAAAATAAAAATGGTAGAGGTTTACTCAATTAAACCAGCCTTCACACGTAAAATATTACTGACAAAGGCATAAAGGGACGTTCCATTAGTCTTGTAAGCACTCCTTTAAAATTCCAACCCTCCAATTTTTCCCTTTGAATTCTTATTTGAAGAAGAAAGGGACATTGAACCCTACCAAAACATAACTCTTGAAATTTTTTCTCCTCAGCTGTTGGTAAGGTTGTGGCCTCAGTAATGGTTTGCTTTGTAACTGAAAATGACAAGCCTCACACCTCCAGACAATTCCCATCGGACCCTCGCACAAAATACTGAGCTACAAGATCATGGTAGTCCACACAACTATGGAAGAATTCACTCTAGTTGACCTACTAAAACAATCGAAGAATTTCGGGGTAAATTTCCAACAAATTTGGTGCTTTGGGATTGGACCAGTTCATCTTAACTCCTTTCCCCAATTCGATGCATGGTCTTCCCAAGATTTGATCCTGAATACCTGTTAATAAAACAATTTCCAATTCCAATTGTAAATGATCTTGAACTAACAAAAAAAAATTGCTTACGGTACAAGGTGAGATAACTTTGAAGTGCGGTTGAGATAACACAGGTGGCGAGTGAATAATGAAATCATTTTAGGTTATGATTACGAATAAAATTTGTATCATATGATAATATCATGTTAAATGATGTTTATTCATTTCAATGGAGGAAAAATGATTTAACCAATACTTTGACCCTCTCAAAATAGATAGAAACACGTTTCACTGAAAATGTTGACACTGATGTGGTCAACACAATCATTTTTTTGAATTTGAAAACTAGTTTTGGCACTGAAAATTGTCATATCATCCAAAAATTAAAAATGTTGATATCCCCATTATCATCAATTTTATTTTCAAGTCCATATCAGATCACAAAAATGTTGATAGCCCCACTATCAGTAGTTTTCCTTATTTATTACAATTAATATGTTGACAATGAAACTATCAACATTTCTAAAAAAATAAAAAAAAATTTAACTTTATTGTGATAACGACAAGGTTTCGCTGAAAGTGTTAAGTTTTCAGACGAAGTACGAAGGTTTCATAGGAAGTGAGAAGCTATCACAGGAAGTGTGAAGGTTTCACAAGAAGTGTGAAGCTCTCACAAGAAGTACACAGGTCCCACAACAACTGTGCATGAGGAACATAAAGTGCATGGGTATATTCAACTTCTATTGACTTTGATTAGAATTAAAAATTTGGTAGTTTGACCATATTTAACTTTTGGGCTCGCCTGTTGGACTTTAAATATTTGTTTTGTTGGATTGTCGAAGATTTGACTATGACATTGGTGTTGATAAATTTGATTATTTTACTCTTTGATAAAAATTTTATGACAATATAATAGAAGAACAATTTCAAATGGTTTCCCCGTTTGTGGGGTTTTTCCTTAATATTTGACCAAATCAATGTTTCTTCTTAATGTGTTGATTGTCTCCAATTGTCATTTATTTTATTGTTCTATCTTCCATTACTGTTGAATATTGGAAGAACTAATTATTATTTGAAAATATTGCTCATTGAAGGATTTAATTAGGCTAAAGTAATTTAAATAACATAGAGAAGTGGAGAATTAATATGGTATCAGAGCTAAGGTGAATTAAAATCCAAAGGAGACAAGAGTTAGAGAAATCATATTTGGAAAAGTTCAAGGAGCCTATCTAATTAAGACAAGATTTTTACCTCATTCTTCAAGGAAGCTGAGAAGCTGGGAGACTCATCAACTTTTGTTTCTTAGGAGATAAACTTGGAAACCATAGTTGACGAAAAAGATGTTTGGGAGTGCATATAAGGAAACATTCACAAGCCTTCGAAAAATTATACTAGTACTGTTAAGAAGAAATACAAGAAAGGTGATTTAAAACAAGAGAAAATTATAGTTGTTGGTTTACAAGATCATTTACTTTCATATGTTGGAATTTTGAAGAACTATAATTATATGTATGATAATCTATTCTGCATGTATGAATTCAACAATTTGAATGAAATTTTCCACTTAAAATATCAACTCAAAGATATGAAAATGAATAAAGGATAATTTTTATAATATTATACCATGAGGATATCTCATCTTAAAAATAAATTATAGATAGTAAGGGAAACTATACCTGATATAGAGTTGGTGTTACTAACCATTAAAGGCCTCCCTCCTATTTTTGGAAACCTTCATTACTACCATAAGCATCAATAACAATTACCCATCACTTGATGAGCTCTTTGTAAAACTCACTTAAGAAGAATCTAGGTTGATTTCAAGAGGGAGAATTAAAAAACATGGAGAAGTAGAGTCCACTCCATTGGTAACTCAAGACAAGAAGAAAAAGGGAAAATAAGTACCATTTGGTTCAATAGGCCCTCTCTTGAGTCAAGGGATTCCAATAGAATATCAAGGAATATTGAATGTTAAAATTGTCACAAGCGTGGTCACTATGCGTGAATTTTTCCAAGAAAAATAGACACTCCAAGCTCTGATCGTAGATACAATAATAGGTACATTGATATAAGAAGAGTGATGATAGGAGAAGGAACATTGATATAATAATAAGTGATGAAAGAACAAGGTGAGATGATAGAAGAGGGAGAGACAATTGAAGAATAATAGGCACTCTGTATGATAATGAATAAAGTCCTTGCCCTCATAAAAAAACGTTCAGAAACACTAGGTATGAAAGTAACATAGAAGTAGTCATGAATACATTCTTGTTTTAGTGTTTTTTGGTTCATATCCTTTGAATTTGTATAATAGATAGCTGGTAGATAGTGGATATTATAGACACCTCTCTGAGTATAATAAAGTCTAAAATCTAGGTTATAGGGAGACAAGTTTAAAGACTATTCTTGGGGATAACAATTCATATCTAGTGAAGGGATTCAGTGTTATTAAATTTGATTTAGACTATTTAGAATTTTTTATTCTTCATGAATTGATGTATATTCCATATCTAAGGAAGAACATGATATTTGTTTCTACCTTGGAAGAAAAAGGAACAAAATTGGCCTTCATCAATGGAAAGGTCCTCTCCTGGTGCTATATGATAGAATGCACGGTGTATGGAAAATGGAGATACCCTCAATAGACTGTAATATTACCTGCAGCTATCACAAAGTTACATGCATGTCCATAAACAATAACTAACTATCAAAGCAAGATAGATTGATTACCTCAAGTCTTCGTGTAGATTTGCTGGAGAGCACAATGCAGCTAGGTGGAAGTCCCTTGAGTCGGCTCCAGATCAAGTCCTGCACATAGAAGAGACAAGAATGATCACAACATACAACCTTTATCACTAATAATGAATACATAAAATACATCTAGTTACACATAACTAAGCTACTCATGCTAAAAGGTATTGGACAAACAAGTAAATGAAGGATAATACCACAACCATTGAGTAGATAGTACAACTACATTTCTATATTAATGTCGAAAGAGCGATTACAACCATCTGTTGCATCAGCCTTCCCTTACCCCTCCAGATTCTCTCTTTCTCTCCCCCTTCTTACTAACTTCTAATGCTTAGATTTGAGACTATGCTCAGTAATCAAGTAATCTATCCTTTCAAATGATCTAACCTCTATCACCATAGCCATAGCTTTGCTTATGTGGCAATTGAGTTAGGGTTGCCAAGTTCCTTCATGAGTCTCTTAAGGTAAAAGCAATGATGTTCCCATGCTTTTTAGCTCTTTCCCATTTGCCTCCTTCATTAAGATTTAGAAATCTCACAAATAGGTCGAACTTGAGATGTTTCCTTGCTTTTATGAGTAGATTTAGGAGGGAATATAGAGCTATTTATGAGTCAATTCGCTCCTTTGAAATTTAGAACTTCATTAGGATCCAATAACACTACTCTCAAACTAATAACTAGAGTTAATAGGGTCACCAATGCTCCCTTAAGCTCATAGAGAAGATTTATAAAATAATTTGTTAGTGTATAGCCAGCATTAGCGTGGAAACAAGGAATGTGATCTTGGAATTTGCTTCAGCTATCATGTCTTTCCACTTTGAGATGATGAGGGGGTCATTTTGCTGTATAACAGATGCCCCCTAAAGTGTGAGATCAGAGGCTACGACGATGGCCGAAATACTTTACTTAACTATAGTTTTCGTTCAACAAAAGGAGAGAGATGATTGGAGCTTTGGGTGGTACAAGAAACCTGGTACAACACATATATATAAAACAACTAAAATCATGTCCTGAGTCGAGCATTCGCATGCTTAGTAGTTATGTGAGAGTGATTTTCTCATAAAATATATATGACGATGTTGGCTGCCGATAAGCACAATGCGGATTCGATGTCATAATATGATCATTCTGATGAGTTGTTTGCAAAAAATAATATATGTAACTTGGGAGAGGAAGCAAGGATGAGTGATGCAAGCCTCTACCTAAGGTCTTGAATCTGCTTCACCGAACAACATAGATCGATACATGTGAATATATGCATTGACATCGAACATGCACGAAATCATCTGATTACCAATCAATAATGGAGATCGTTAATAGATGCGAGGAAGGCCACCAATAATGGTGATGGTGTCCAAGATGCACAGTACCATCTAATGAGTGTGAAAGATGTTTTTGTCATCGAAGACCTGTAGAATCGCTTAACCAGGACCCAATAATGAGAACACTTGATTAAACACAAGGTGATCCACCACTAATGTATGCAAGTACCAAGGCACTGAATGTGTTTCTGGGTTATCTTCCTAGATAGAGTGTTGAAGTCGATAGGAAGATACCCGTTGGAAGGTAGGGAATAATGTGTCCTACATCAATCGACACGAAATGGAACAAGAATGATTTTTTTTTTGAGGAGTCTTGGAGCATTGGGTCTAAATGTCAGAGGGCATGATGAAACGATATGCTTTATGGGTTGATGGAGGAAGCAAAAGGTTAACGCTTGAATAATAGAAGGCACGACAATGGTTTTAACCATGCAGCACTAGACTCATGAACACCAAAGAGTGTTAGGATATAGAGATGCAAGAACATTGGGGTA
Organism: Pinus taeda; assembly: GCA_000404065.3. NCBI lineage: Eukaryota > Viridiplantae > Streptophyta > Pinopsida > Pinales > Pinaceae > Pinus > Pinus taeda. Next base: position 297,852 of record APFE030080044.1, read on the forward strand.
TTTAGGCTAAACTCATAGGATGGTAGGATTCATATTGAGAGGTTGTCACAAGGAAGGTTTATCTGAGGGAGTGCCATGTTCAAAGGAATGACTATTGCCAAACCATGCTTTCTAATACTAAATGCAGTTGTGTTGTCTACTTTCCCCATCTGTTACACAGTAAAATGTCACTGCCATCATGTCAGTCTCCCTACTGTGCTGTGAAACCACATTCACCTATGCTCATGCTCCTCAAAATGGATAAAAAACCCTCTTTGCCTAAGTTAAATGAATCATCGCGTCTGTTAATCAAATAACCGCGCTGACAGGCAGAGTCCAGTGTACTTGATGCGCTGCCAGCGCGGAAGAACACGTCTTTTCCACGCTGGTCCCATTTTACGAACAGCGCACCCTCCGTTTGTCCTGTTGAGCGCTGACCGAACCTCCTCTATAGTTGATCTGCGATGTCAGCGTGTCAGTTCAGTGTCTCACCTGCGCTGATCCTGTTTGGGCGAAGTTGTTCTAACAACCAACCTTCCAGATCCCTCCAGACTTGGTTGTTAGCATTGTTGAGGTCGCCATCCTTTCCCTGGCATGTCTGTTCGACTGACCATCCACTTATCTTGGGGGAAAGCTCATCCTTTAGCTATTCAAGGAGGCTCCTTCTCCTTTATAAGCTTCCTCCATTGCCCATGAGCAGCTAGTTTGGAACATATAGACTTTGATTGAGGAATTCTTAGTGCATTAGTGCTGCTCTTTGTAGGCATTTGGTGTGTTGTGTGAGGATTGCTTTGAGCTTGAGGAAGGTCATGAGCTTGTTGCCTTGTATGTTAGAGAGAGACCTCTTTGACCTGGGAGATTTGCTTCAAAGGTGAATGCTTGGAAGACATACTGGCTGGACCCTCTAGAGAAGGACTCAGCGTCAGGACTTCGGTTGTACCTTACTCTATTTTCTGTTAATAAAGATAGATGACTATTCTTATGGTTCCATTTCCATTTGTCATATGAATGATTGATGTAAATTGTATCCTTCCTGACTGATACATAGTTGTTGTTAGTAGATTTTACGCTCTTGTTTGCTCTCTCTTTGCTTGTGCAGGTGTTCGTCCGCGGGGATAGCGGAGAATTGTGATTGGCTGGAGCGAAGGAGCGAGAGGATCATCTCTTCGACAAACATAGCGTTGGAATCCAAGTAGGTTTCTTTTACCCACTTGTTAACTACAACTAGGAACCTGGAGTGTAGCATTGTTTGATTGTTACTAGACCCCTGTTGGGCTAGTAGGGATCGCCTCTGTTCGTAGAGGGGATTTACCTCTCCAACAGCATTGTCAAAAACAGTTGGGTTAAGGATCTGTTTAGCTGTTGCAGCTGTTACAGCCTGCTGATTTTTTTCTGTTAGCTGTTGGGAATTTTTTATGGCATCCATGTTAACGTTTGTATTCGAAAATTCGCCCTCAAGGGTGAGGAAATTTAATCTGGGCATCATTTTGAAACACTTGCCAATCTTTAACATTGTTAGGGACCGAGGGTCTATGTTTTATCTCAGTAGTGAAATGGTGATTTGGTTCAAAGGGAAGCTTGCATGTACTAGCAAAATTTGCTAGGCCGTGAGCATGAATATTATGGTCTCTTGAAATTTTGGCAAGCTTGGATTGATTGAAAGACTTCAGTATTTCTGTTGCAGCAGTCCTATACGCTCTGATTCTATTGTCATTGGTGACAAAGTTACCTTTCATTTGTTGTATAATAAAATCAGAGTCACCTAGAATGGACACTTTTGCAGCTCCTAGGGCTTTGAGAAATTTAAGGCCTAAGAGGAGAGCCTCATACTCTGCCATGTTATTAGTACGTCTGAAATTTAATCTATAGGCATGGCCTTGTGCATGATTATCATGTGTATTATGAATCCATACCCCTGCCCCTGCTCCTAACTTATTGACAGGACCATCAAACTCTAAACACCATGTGATTTATTGTTTATGGTTTGTATTAAGAGTTTCAGTTATTTGAGGATTGGGCAGACTTACAATTTCTGTTTCGGGAGGTTCTTCTTGTTTGCTGGTTGCTTTGACTGTTGTGACAGTTTCATGGGTATTGGCAACTGATTCCTCATTGATGCATGTTTCTTGCTCTAAGGCTGAAGGCTTCTCATCAGTTGGAGGATTGGTGTCATCATTAAATAAAATAAAAGAATCCATATCAGAATGGATTGAGTAAATTGGAAAGTTTTGGAGCTTTTCCTCACTACTTACCACATACTTCATCAGTGTTTCCCTCTATAGTCTCTTTGGTTGCCCAAAGACAGATATAGTGGCATAAGAGAGGTCGAGTTGAAGGGATCCTTGCAGTTTTTTTCCCCATGATCTTGATAGGAGCATACCATATTTTGTTGGAATGTCGACAACTACTACGTCCATCATGATTGTCTTGTTGGGAAACTGGACTAAAGACACACAAAGGTCTTTGATTAAGCCTAAACACTTGACTTGACTTGAGTCAAAGGAATATAGATCTTTGTAGGGTCTTGTGAAATCAAGGTTTAACTTTTCCATTATAGCTTTGGGCATAAGGTTATGTGAGGCACCTGATTCAAACATAGCATTATGCAAGATTTTGTCATGTATGTGTAGGCTGGCATAAAAGGGTGGAACAGATCCATATGTTGATTTCCCATTAACTTCTGGACCAAACAACAGCTCAGGGGTATCATCTAAAACATTCACATCATCCCTGACATGTGGCATTTGAAGTGACCTTTGAATTTGTTGCCTATAGACATCATGCTTGGCAAGTTTAGAGAGGGGGATGGATATTTTAAGTTTGCCAATCTCTGCTTCTAAGTTAAAAGGTTTCTCCAATGGAATCCTTGCACTAGCAGTAGCAGATTTTTCCTTGTCAAGAGTGTTTTCTGTGTTTTCTTTTTGAATGTCAGCGTTATGATGAATGATTGCTTGTGGTACGTCTGCTTTGGGCATATTTTTAGGAATGCTTATCGCCTCTTCTTTTGAGGAAGAAGGAGGCAGAGGCTGGTAGATAGAAGGCTACACGTTTGTCATGTCCTCTACAGTTACTTGATGCAGGTTTGGGATAGTTGTATCAGCTGGTTCTGTAATGATCACCTTGCCTTTAATTTTGTTGGGCTATTTGCTTTCTTTGTTCTGCTAGGTGCAGGGACATCAATGGTCCTTGTTCTCAACTTGTATTGTTTGTGTACCTCATCTACATCAGTATCATAACCTTGTTTAAAATCAAAAGACTCACCAGACTTAGTCTGAAATTGATTCACATCTTGGTAGTCCTGGTCTTCTCGAGTCAGAAAAATTTGTTTCTCATTTTTTGAATCTATCAAGTTCGTGTGAGTTTCATCTGTTGGATCACTGGATGTGGATGCTTCCACATAGTTTTCTTGGAAAGGAGGCCTAATATCATGGTCGAGACTAGCTCTTCTAGCGTTTGGGTTTTGCGTTTTTCTGAAATTTGGGTTCCTTATGGAATTGGGCTGTTGTCCTTCCCATGATGTTTTCCTCTCAACATTCTCTACTCTGACTCCCAGCCTATGGATGCCAGTGATAATAGCATCTAGCTTCTGGTCGAAGGTTGAGGGTTCTTCCATGAAGGTGGTTCTTCTCTCAGTTTTGGCTCTGTTTCTTTTGGCAATTAGATTTGCCTCCACACTAACAGCAATGTTTTGCATTTCTGCAAGGCTTTGAGGGGCTCTTTCCCTTAACTGATAGGCCATTTGAGCATAAAAACCATCAGGGAATTTGTACAAAGCAAGATCAGGTGGGGGTCTCAAGTTCTGTGGTATTGCATTATAAACATTGTTAAATCTTGCACAATAGTCCAAGACAGTCTTCTGGGGGCCTCTTTTGATGTTGTCATATTCAGATAGTATGTGCAGGGGGTCTTTATTTTTTTCCCATTTGTTGATAAACGACTAGTATAAGGCTTCTGGGTCTGCTATGGAATTGGCTGGAAGTGCTCTAAACCAAGTCCTAACGTCGCCTGTTAGACTTTGAACAAAAATCTTCATTCTCACGCTATCATCGTCAATCTCATAGCTCTCAAAGTAGTCCTGCATCTTCTTCATATGCTGAAGAGCTGTGTAGGCACTTGTGCCATCAAAGTAAGTTATTTGGTCTGATAATCCTGAGGCATAGCCCCGGGATTTGCAGGTAGGTGTAAAGGTGCATATCTGTTAGCCATGTTGACAGCGATAAGTGGAAAAAATGGGGCAACTGGGATAACAGGAACAACCAGGTTAATAGGAGTAGTAGTGGTAGTATGAGTAAAGGATGGAGGTGTAGAAGAGCTATTTGAAGAAGGGGATGATGAACAAGGGGAAATTGGAGTTAAACGAAATAGAACTTTGACAGGGGTCGGAACACAGCTTGGTTGAACTGTTTCCAGACTAGAAGCAATAAAGTCTTCTTGTTGCTCTTGTTTTCTAATGATTCTAGGGATTAAATTCGGATTTTCAAAAGCAGCTGGGGGACTTGGATCAGGATTTGATCTTGTATGACGCGTTTGCTTTTTAGGAGCCAGCTTCTAACCTGTTTTTTGGGAAATTTTCTAAGAACATAGGTCCATCGAGACTTTTAAAGGTCGGTTTCTTCCACTGCGGAGCTTCGGACTCGTTTTGTGAGATTATCTGAGAAATTTTTCCAGTGGAGTCGCCATTATGTTATCACTCAGGTTGTCCCTAAGGTCCTGAAGGGATACGGCCGAGGTAACCACAAACCAATCTTTAGATTGCAGGTTCTAGCCCACCTGCAATCAGAGAGGGCTCTCTCTTAATGATTTAGCTTTGTTTGATGATGATTTTAGGCTAGCTATTGGGTTCAATGGTTTTTTTTTAAGTTTGGATGGAGTCTGAATGGAAGGCGGTTGCATTCAAGCAAAGAGGCAAGGGATAGTGTGATAAGTTTCAAACCATTGGGCATGGAGTCACAGATTAAGGCTTGCTGTTGCGTTTTGTTGGACACAAGAGGATTATAGAGTAGGATAGCTATACATGAAACAATACCAATTGCTGAAAAGATGGAATGAAAGTTAGAGATGAAAGGCAATTAAGAATCTTTTGTTAGCTAACAGAGAAGGTAGGTGAATGAATGGTTATCTAGGAGCAGTTAAGAATTCCTAAACTAACATTCATATGTGAAAGAAATAGTGTAAACATGATCATTTAAGTATGAAAATTCATAACCATTCCTGATGAAAACATGTAGAAATCACAGAAATTAAGCATAGGTTGCTGCCAAGCAAATCGGTGGTCGCAAGAGTCATGTTCCCGAAATGCATGCCGCTTCCTTTTGCTCCGATGCGACATTGCCATCGCATCAAGAGAGCATATTGCGTCACAAATACTTCCTCGCTGCATGCCTCCATTTATTCATATATTTCGTTTAAAACATGATTTATCATTAAGACATGTTTCATTGCAAATTCATCGCAAATAGCAACATTTCAGTTATCGCTATCGCATCACAAAAACATACAAGGCACTGCACCATCCAACGCCCTGCCACATCACCTCGCTGACATCATCCACCGTACTAGGACCCACCGCTGATGTCATGCTGACATCACCCGCCAAAGAAGGGCGCGCAAGCATGAAAAAGCATCTTAGGAGGCTCGGATTCAAATTCTGAGGCAATTTCTGATGCGCGATTAGCGCTTAGTGCTAATCGCGCATTGCTACAGGAAATGGGCCAAATTGGGGAATCTTTTGATTGCTCAGCTGTTTTTGCGCCGAAAATGGCAGAAAAGGCCCGATTTAATGGTTTTTAGTTAATCAGCATAAAGAGAGAGGCCCCATTCAGGCATTAAAGAGTATCAGAGCAAATGTGAAGCCAAAATTCATGCCAAAGAAGATCAAGTAGCGACAAAGTGTATCAGTGTTGCGGCGAAGTGTATCAGTGAAGATTTTCTCAGGGCTCGAGGCGAATAAAACATTAAAAGAAATCCTTAAAAGTCAAGAAGCAATTAAGGAACCATTCAAAGCTCATGATCACAGTGACTGCACATTAAAACTCACATAAGATCAGTGGACCAAAGCTCAAAGCACAGTTATTGCAAAAGCACTGCACCAAGTAACAGAGGACACTACATTAACTCTTTTTGATCTAGCTGCTTCTGGCGCAGCTCAATAGATATTTTATTTGCATTTAATTTCAGCATAAGTTTAGGTTTAAAATCTTTTCTCGCAGACCTGTTTAGGTCGGCCGTAATAAATATTTTTGGATATTTTACCTATAAAGACGACCCTGAACAATGTAATGAGGGTTTGTTTTTGTTGGTTGGATGTTTTGCTTAAGCAGAGACTCGCACTGTATATCTGATAATTTCTATAATCAAAGACTGCTTACGAGCTTGGAGAATGAATTGTTTACCGTGTGTAATGGTTGAAGAGTGACTGTGGAATTCTTGTGCTGGTACATGACCCAATAAGTGCTTCTTACCTCTGTTTTCCATTCATAAATCATTGTCTAAACAGCAGAAAGAAAGATTAGCTTAGAATTTGTTTAATTGCACTCTATGCTCAATTTCTGTTGTTTCTTTATGTTTTTCATCTGTTTTAGGCATAAATATGAATTCCACATGGCTCATATTTTCCCTAATTCACCACGTATGACAGTTATCCATGGATTCTTAACTGCCCCTAGATAGAGTTCATTTTCCTTCCCTCTGTTAAGCTGATTGAGAGATTCTTAATTTCCTCTCGTTCCTTACATTTCACTCCATATATTTAGCTTGAAGGTTTTTTCATGTGCAGCTACCTTGCTCCATGTTCCTCTTGTGATCAAGAAAGCATACCTGCGGTCCTACTCCTTGACTCCATGCCCAATGGTTTGAAACTTATCACTCTATGCATGTCTCTCTACTTGAAAGCATCTTCCTTCCATTCAAACACCATCCAAACATAAACAAAACTCATTGAACCCAATAACTAGCCTAAAATCATCATCAACAAAGCTAAATCATCAAGAGAGAGCCCTCTCTGATTGCAGGTGGGCTAGAACCTGCAATCAAAAGATTGGTTTGGGGTTACCTCGACCGTATCCCTTCAGGAGCTTAGGGACAACCTGAGTGTTAACACCTTTAGTATTGCAGACTCCTCTCAATTAGGAAAGAAATCAGAAAAGAAACAAGAGTGAGGCTAGTCCCTCAATTGTGCCATTAGACCAGGTATATGCCGAAAGGACAAGATTGAATCCTCTGTCTGAGTAGGAGTATGAAGAAACCAGAAGTGACACAGTACAGACCACAGTAGCAAGAGAGACACCATTTGCCTCCCAAACTCAAGCATTAAGCAGGCAACCAAGTGTGGAAGTGTCATCTTTCAGAGAAGTATCAAAACAAAGCCAAGATTTGAAAGAAAGGTACAAAGAGATCAAGACTAAGAATGAGCAGCTCAAAGCTCAAACCTATGCGAAATATATGAAAATGGCTCCCACCAATCAGATAAGGTTGATGTCATCTTTTGACATCAAAGAGGGAAAAATTCAGATGAGCTTCTTGAAGCCAATAGTGCAACAACCACAATCCATGGCTGATTACTTGAAGACCAATTTTGAAGTTCTTGCTAAAGACATCCACCCAATTGATTAAATTGAGCTCCATAAGCAAATGGGTGAGATGGCTTATCATTGCACATCAGCTGCAAAATTATTTGAACAACACTACAACACAATTACAGTTATAAAAAGCCTCTTCTGAGGCTAAGGACACTAGAATAAAGTCATTAGAAGATCTAGTGATTGAGTTGGGTCATAATCCCAAATATATTAAGGTAGCTAAGAGTTTGATTAAAAAGAAGAATGAAGATATTGTTGCACTCAGAAAACAACTCAAGCTCCCCCCCCCATATATCCACAAACTGCAGAAGTTATTGAGAAACAGAATGAGGAGGAACTTATGGACTTGGTCCTTAAATAAACAGCTAAAAGAAACATAACAAGAATTGGAAAAAGCCTTGTAGTCTAAACAAGGTGAGTCAACCACCATGCCTCAGATTGTAGTACCCATAGTTTCTATAGTAGTGTCATCCACTATTGCAGCAGCTTTGGCACCTAATGCTCCCCTAACAACAACTCTTCCAGTAACAACAACAACAGGAACTTCTGAGACAACAGCAACTTCAACACAACAAATAGAGGACTTAATCAAGTCCATGGAAGAAATAAAAATCCAAGCAGCTGAGATACAAAAATTAAAAGAAAAGGTTTCTAGCTTGGAGCACAATTATGAGATATCATAGATTAACTACACTGAAGAAGAAAGAAAGAACATAAGGATGACTGATAGAATAAAAACTTTAGAGAAGGAATTAACATTTGAAAAGCCATTAAAAGATATCAAAGAGATTTTATGGACCAATATTATTAATTCCATTAATGATATTTGGTCTTCTATTCAGATTATCTTTGAACAGATTGATTTAATGAAGCTAGCTACAAAGGCGATACAAAAGACCAAAGAAGAATTGGGGGAGAAACCTAAAGAAACAATATAATTAATCAATTTCTTGAATAGCCAAAGCAGGGAATAACTAGAACAAAAGGATATAGAAGACCAAACTGGTACCATCCTTGAAGTCAAAATAATTATGACCAAAAAGAACTTGATGCTTAGCCTAGAAAGAAGATGTCAAAGCATCCAAGAAGACATTGATGAGTTTATGACAAAATATAACATTTTGAGAGAGAAAGGACTTCCAAATTTAGTGGTCATAAACAAAAAACTGATGAGGCATGAAGACTACATTGACATACTGCACCAATAGGCCAGAAATCAAGCCAGCTCTTCTACAGTGAAAGTACTACCTACTGGAAAAGTGCTATATGATGGCTTAGAAAACCTTTTTTATATTGAGCATGAAGTGAAACACTTGTTCATAGCTCAACACAATTTTGCAAAGCACATTGAGGCTGATGAAATATATAGGAAATTGATAAGGATGAAGATACCCAATGAAGACTGGTGGGCCGATATGCTCATAGTCTTGTCAGTTACTATGGTAACTCTGAGGTAAAAGAAAATATTCACTAAGGTAAAATCTAGTAAACGGTAAAGAGTATCAATAGGAAAAAGTAAATAAGAATCCAACACACAATTACCAAAGCAACAAAAAGAGGAAAATTCGAGCTTCAACCTCTAGCTCTTCCATGGAAAAAGGGACAGCAACAATCAATTTTAGATTTGTCTCTATAATTTTGTAAAAGGTATTTTGTATTCCCTAGAATAAATCTCATGTAGTTATGAGATATTTTGATGTAATTTTTGTATAAATACTTCTCCATTCCAAGTATTGACGGTGGATTCTATAACATCTCTATAAGTCTATGCTGTAAAGTTATGAAAGCTGTTGTAATCAAATCTGGATTTTTGCTAGAAAAGGAATGAAAGTTGAGGACATTTCATCAGATTCTCGTGCAGTCTAATTACAAATAAGTATTCTATCCTTGTGATTTTATGTATTTTTTATATGTTTCAATGTTTTATGCATCTGAAATGTAAATGGTAAAATAGTCAAAGTATATCAGAATTAGCATTATTGTTGTCTGCTATCAACAATCTACCATTTATATGTTTTCTTCTAAACTATTTCGGTAAAGGAATTCTTAATTGCTCTTCTATCCTTGTAGCTTTTCTAATAAGTCCCTGGTATAGGATTCTTAATTGCCTTATGCTAGTTGACCTATCTTCCTTTCCTCTTTCTAATCCTAATTTGAGGATTCTTGATTTCCCTCTAGTTTTGAGTAGAATTATCATCCATTCGAGCCCCAAAGTTTGTTTTTACTCTGTTATCTTGCTTTTTGAAATCCTACCTCAACAATTTGACTTGATCCAGTGAATTCTCCCTGATTGACTCCATATCCCAATGGCCTAAAAGCCTAGTTTTCCCAATTGTTTTAGAACTCCACCACTCTCGAACAAAACAACCTCACTGAACATTAATACTAGCCTAAAATATTTTTAAACATAGCTAAATCATAAAGAGAGAGCCCTCTCTGAGTACAGATTGGCTAGATTTTGTACTTAAAAGATTGATTTGTGGTTACCTCAGATCCTTTCGTTCTTCAATAACTTAAAAGGAAAATCTGAGTGATAACATAGTGGTGACTCCACTAGGGAATGAACAATTCCTCAGTTGAAATAAACCTTTAAGAAACTCGATAGTTTGATTTAAAGCATCTTAAAGGATTTTTAGAAGTTATTTTGAATATTCATATAAGGAAGCGAATAATTTTTTTTGAAATTTGGCTTCATAAAGGACTCAGTACACTAGGGCTAATCCTGATCCCAATCCACCCCCTGTGTTTGAAAATCCTAACCTGATTCCTCGAATCATCAGAAAACAAGAAAGTTCATTAAGCTCCAGACCTTTGTTCATATCACATTCATGTCCTGTTAAGTGGCTTTTTCTAGAAGAAATTTCTTTTCATGAACGCTTTAAGCCTTCTCTGTTTAGAACCACATCTTACAGTGAATTATTGGACCTAGTCCAAGATCTAGAATTCCTCAGACAACTTGAAATCCAATGAGCCAATTTGTCAATTGATCAATATCTACAAAATTCCACTCAGTCATCTCTTACCACCAATAAAACACCTGAGCTTTCTGAGACTACTTCTCTTTTTGTCAGTTCATCATTATTCCCTCACTCATCTAAAATCCATTCCACTCCTCCCTTCATCCCTTCGCTCCATCTTCAATCAATCATCACTCAACATCCTACTACTACCTCTAGTTATTCTTCCATAACCCAGACACCACCTATTACCCCAAATCCTGCCCAACCTACATTCATGGCCAATAGATATGCTCCTATTGTGTTTCCTGCTGCTCTAGGCACTATTCCATAGGATTATCAGAGTAAAATTACTAATTTTGATGGCATTGGGACCTATACAGTTCAGCAACATACTAGTAAAATGACAAAGTAGAAGTCCAAATGAGAATTTTTGTACAAAGCCTAGCTGGAGAAGTTAGAACCTAGTTTAGATCTTTAGCTCCCCAAAGCGTAGACAGTTTAAGAATACTTTACCAAAAATTCCTGAATAGGTGGGAGAAGATGAAGGACCCCCTTTAGATTCTATCTGAATATGAAAACCTTAAAAGAGGGTCACATGAAACTGTTCAAGACTATTGCACTAGGTTCAATAGTGTTTATAGTGCCATTCTAATTAACCTTAGGCCCCCACTCGGTTTATGATGGATTTGATTCAGATATGGATTTTTGGTTAAGAGAAAGGAACCCTCCCTCTTTGGAAGAAATGTAAAGCGTAGCTGTAAGTGTTGAGGCTAACCTACTTTCTAAAAGAGCCAAAGCTAGAAATGAGAGAAGAATACCTACAAAATATGAAAGCTCACCCTTTGAACAAAAGCTTGATGCTATTGTTAAAGGAATGGAAAAATTGTTTGATAGGTTTGACATAATTGAAAGGAAATCTCCTTGGGATGGCCAACAGGCCAATTCTGGGAGAAATCCTAATTTTAGAAAAAATTAGAATCAAAACACTAGTAAGAATATTCCTGACCAGAATATCAGACCACCAGTCCAAGAAAATCATGCCGAAGCCTCTCAATTAGAAGACATTGAGCAAGACACTCAGATAAATTTAATGGGTCTAGATGGAGAGGAAGATGTATTCCTAGCTTAGGATGACCAAGAGTCCTATGTGCTGCAACACTTTAAAACCCAAACAAGAGAGTCATTTGATTTCAGACAGGGATATGAATCTGCTATTTTTGAAGTACATAAGTAGTATAATTTAAGAAGTAGAAAAAGTATTGATAACTTTGAAATAAACCAAAAAACAACTCCTAATCAACCTAAAAAGGGTAAAACAGGGCCAGTGAAAAAAACACTTTAGATCCTTTCAAGAACAAATCAAAATCCTTCCAACCCCACCATAGAAGATGTGTCTGATAACCAACCCAACAATGAACAACCTTCCACTTCACTTCCCTCCGAGGAAACAGTGGAAGAACCTTAAAAGATTGCATCAAAAAAATCAATAAAGGATGTTTCAAATCCTGAAATAGAAGAAAACGTAGAAAACATTTCTACCAGAAACCCAAAGGTTCAAAGTGACAAAAAAATCCTGCCCTTTAATCTTGGAGCAGAGATAGCCAAGCTTAAAATTTCGGTTCCTTTGACAGAACTGGTGAAACATGATGTTTATAGGTCTCAAATAAGAAAATCATTAGAAATCATTGAAAATGTAGATTCTGTAAATCTCTTCAATGACTAGCCTGAGTTGATTTTTGGCCCTGGAGTAAATGGGAAACCACTAGAAGGAGGGATTCCGCCTTTCTATGTCAGTCTAAATATCCATGATAAGATTTTTCATAATGCCATGTTTGACTCTGGTGCTTCTCACAACCTCATGCCCAAGTCTTTTATGGAGAAACTCAACGTAGAGATCACTAGGCCCTATAGGGATTTATTTTCCTTTGATTCCAGTCAAGTGAGATGTTTAGGGCTAATAAAAGACTTATGTGTTTTATTGGTTCAATACCCTGCTAAAACTATACTTATGGACATAGTGGTAGCAAACATTCCACCCAAGTATGGCATGCTATTGTCTAGATCCTAGGGTGCCAAACTTCAAGGGTCTCTATAATTAGACATGTCATATGCTACCATATTTGTTTTTGGACACCAAAGAAGCTCTATAGAAAAAATTAATGAAGTATGTAGTGAGTAGTTAGGAGAAGCCTCAAAACTTTCCCATTTACTCAGTACATTCTGATATGGATTATTTTATTATCTATAATGCAGAAACTGATCCAGATGATATTCCAAATGGTATAGCAGCAGAACCAAAAGAAATTAAAAAATCTGAAGACATAGCAACATAACCAAAAGAAATTGTAAAAGAAAAGTTAACTGTCTGAATTCAAGAGATATCAGATGATAAAGAAAAAGTAGATGATAAAGAAAATATAGATACCTTAGTTAAGAAAGAATACACTACCCCAAATACAAATTATGAACATGAAATTTTATGGCATTTAGAATTTGATGGTTCAGTAAACAAATTAGGTGCAGGGGTAGGTGTATGGGTCTATATCTTAGAGAATTATCGTGCAGAAGGACATGCCTATAGGTTGAATTTTAAATGTACAAACAATATGGAAGAATATGAAGCACTCTTGCTAGGCCTCAAGTTAGTCAAAAGATTAGGAGCCATAAGGGTATCAATCATGGGAGTTTCTGAACTGATAGTTAAATAGATAAAAGGAGTTTACATAACCAAAGATCCTAGATTAGAACATTATAGAGGAACCTTCATAGAAATCCTTAATACTTTCTTAGAAACCCAGCTTGTAACTATTCCTAAAAAGCATAACATGCAAGCTCATAGCTTGGCTGTGTTTGCCAGCACCTGCAAATTGCCTTTTCAGCCCAATCACCAGTATACTGTTGAGATTAGGCACCGGCCAACCATACCAGATAATCTTAAGAACTGCCAAGTTTTTGAAAATGATAAGCAGATTAATCACTTTCTGACATTAGATGAAGAATTTGCTAGCATTAATATAGATGTAGACATAGTTTCGGATTTTTAACACACTAATGAGTTAGACATTAACAAATTGGAAGAAAACTCAATAAACATGCTTCAGCCTACTAAATTCATGAAAATAGACATTCAAGATCTAAAGAAAATGGATATTGATGAAACAATTGATGATGAAATTGAAGTCATAAATCTCAAAGATAGTCAATTACCCAAGGGATTAACTCCTTTGGAGGACCTATTTGACTCTAATGATATTCCTAAAAAACCTAAGATGGAGCCCTTGAAAGTAGACATTGAAGAATGCAACATAGGAACTCAAGAGAATCCTAAACTAATAAAATTGTCCAAATCATTACCCCTTGATGAAAAACTAAAGTATATTGAGCTGATGAAAGAATTCCAAGTTGTTTTTCCTGGAGTTACGTAGACTTAAAATCCTATGATACCAATATTATTCAACACACTATCCCTTTGAAAGAAGATAAAAAACCTTTTAGGCAAAAACTAAGAAGAATTAATCTTGTTTTATTACCTTCCATTGAAAAAGAGATCAAACGAATGTATGAAGCAGGAATCATTTCTCCCATTAGTTTTTCAGATTGGGTGTCTAATCTTGTCCCTACAAGAAAGAAAATAGGAGAAATCAGACTGTGTTGACCTTAGAAATTTGAACAAAGTCTCGCTCAAAGACGGCTATATCTTACCTAAAATGGATCACATATTGCAGAGGGTAGTAGGTTCTACAAGGATTTCACTTTTAGATGGATTCTCAGGTTACAACCAAATTTTAGTCCATCCTGATGACCAAGCAAAAACTGCATTCACAACACCATGGGGCACCTTCATGTATGTCAAAATGCCCTTTGGATTGAAAAACGCAGGGGCCACCTTTCAAAAGGAAATGGATATTGTCTTTGCAAAATAAATCCATGATTTCCTGGTTATATACCTTGAAGACATAACAATATTTTTAAATTCAGATCGACAACACCTCGATCATCTCAAGCAAGTTTTTCTTAAATGTAGAAAATTTGGCATTTCTCTGAACCCAAAGAAATCTTTATTTGGCTTGGAAGAAGGAAAAATCTTAGGCCAGATTATCTCTAAATATGGAATCTGGATTTACCCAACTAGGATTGAATCATTTTTGCAAATACCTCACCCAAGAAACATTAAAGAACTTTAGGCATTTTTAGGAATATATATATATATTTTTTAAGAAGGTTCATCTCTAACTTAGCTGAACTAATTAGATTATTGAATAACATGTTGAGAAAAGATTTGACTATTAAGTGGACAATAGAGGCTAAACAATCATTCAAAGAAATAAAATTAGCCTTAACTCAAACATTAGTCCTCACAAGCCCAAAATTTGACAGAGACTTCATTATCTTTTCCTTTGCATCAGAACACACCATAGCTACAGTTTTACTACAAAAGGATGATCAAGGATGTGAAAGACCAATAGCCTTTTTTAGTAAAGCTCTTAGAGATGCCTCATTAAAATATAAAATAATGGAGAAACAAGCTTTTGCTTTGGTAAAGTCTATTAAGGATTTCAAAGTCTATATTTTGTATTCTCATATAGTAGCTTATGTTCCAAATGCTGTAGTCAAAGATCTTGACACAGGATGGAGTTGATGACAAGAGGGGAAAATGGATAACTACTATTTTAGAGTATGATATAGAGATAAAACCTACCAAGTTAATTAAAGGTCAGGGGTTGGCCAGAATCATGGTAGAAGAAAATTGCCAAGCCCTAGACATAAATCTAATTTTAGAACTAGATAACGAACAAGAGATGGTGAATCCATAGATCAGCCAACCTTTTCTAGATTCCCCTCGGTATTTTGATATTATATATGTTCTACAAAACCTGGAGACTCCTCTAGGGTTATCCAGAACTAAGAGTAGGTTTATGAAAATGAAAGCTTCGAAATTTTTCATTATGGATAATACTTTATTTTGGAAAAATCATGAAGGGATTTTGCTAAATTGTTTATTAAAAGAAGAATTTGACAAAGTAATCCAAGAATTTCATGCAGGGGATTGTGGTGGGCATCTCTACTGGAAGTCAACTACTGAAAAAATTCTAAGAGCTGGATTTTACTGGTCAACCATGTTTTCAGATGTTTAAAAAATTGTAACTTCCTGCTACAAGTGTCAGATCTTTGAAGGAAAAAGAAAACTCTTTCCTTTGCCTTTGAAACCCATATCCACAAAAAAACCATTTCAACAATGGGGTCTTGACTTCATTGGAGAAATCCATCCACCCTCCTCTACTCAACATAAATGGATCCTCACTGCAACTAATTACTTCACCAAATGGATAGAAGCTATTCCCTCTAGACAGGCCACTGACACTGTAATAATAGGTTTTCTAGCATCTAATATTCTTTCTAGGTTTGGTTGTCCTAACAAAATTATCACAGATAATGCTGCAACATTCAAGTGAAAGAAAATGACTGATTTCTGTCACAAGTATCATATAACACTTGGTCATTCCACAACTTACTATCCTCAAGGGAATGGAATTGCAGAATCTTCCAATAAAAGTCTAATAAATATTATCAAAAAACTATTGGAAGATAATAAGAAAACTTGGAACAAGAAATTAACCAATGCTTTGTGGGTAGGTAGGCTTATTACTAAGAAGTCCATTGGAACTAGTCCCTATGAGCTAGTGTATGGAATGGAAGAAGTTTTCCCCTGATCTTTAGGAGTTCCAATCATGAAATTACTTCAAGAAGCCCAAGTGGAACCAAATGATATATAGAGGAGAATTAACTAGACTATCCATTTACAACAAACTAGGGAGGAAGCACACAATAGAGCCCAAGTACTACAAGAAAAACTCAAGATTTTTTTTGACAAAAGGACCAAAGCATAAGACTTCTATCTGGGAGAGAAAGTTCTAAAGTGGGATTCAAGAAGAGAGGACAAAGGGAAACATGGGAAGTTTGATTTCTTGTGGAAAGGGCCATGCATTTTATATGCTTTTATAGGAAATAATTCATATTTCCTTAAAGAATTGAATGGAGGACCAGTCAATGGTCAAATGTTAAAGCACTACATTGACCCCATTTACTAATTCTACAAGTTCATTTGTACATACTATATCCTTCATAATGTTTAGTGTTGATTGGATGGTAGAAGTTTTGAAGTTGAAGCCCAAAGAGAAGGCCCTAAACTTCAGAAATATTACTATCATACATACCAATAAAGTAGCAGGGAAAAGGAAGTTGTAGAGTAAAATCACAGTCTTTCAAGGCCATTTATCTGATGTTCTTGACTTTCTACTAGGGAAATCCATCCCCAAGTGGAGCCAATGTTATGTTCCTATACCAATAGGTGTCTGTTGAAGCCCCGAAAATCGGGTCTACACCAAGGGGGATACCCGCCCAGTCTGGACCTTGGTTGGCAGCTCCTTATGCGTTTGGTATAGCGGGTCCGACTAGGGATATGGGACTAGTTTCCCAATTTATGAGTGTGTGTGTGTAGAATTTGATGTTTATGATCTAATGATTCCTAATTAAGATGTTCTAATTCTAACTTTAATATAGTGCTATGCTATTGTATTCTAATAAGTAGAAAACATCTAAGTCTATACTAACCCGGGGTGTAATTCTTCTATTATGCGATCTAAAAAGATTTCAAATAACAACTGGTAATAATTATCATTCAGCTATTATGAGAAAAGAAATCAATAAAAATGAACCACTTCATATAAAAAGTTAGATGAAACAGTTGTGAAAAACATATCGCATAATGAGCTATTCATACATTAAGCATAAATAAATAGTATCACCGTACAAAAGTGCCAAATGATAACTCAGGCATTCACACATTAATATATAAACAACTAAAACTGAATATCACTTTAACACATAAGCAGAAATGGTTAAGAGATAAAAGTACCATTTATAACTAGTCCTACTCATGAGCTTCAAGCGACAATGATTTATCTCTCCTTGATCTAACATCCACTAAGAGTACAGAAGTGCAACATCAGTAGTAGATATTAAATTAAAACATTAACAAATCTTGTTCCATTCATTCATCAAAACCTCCTCGGAGGGTGCAAAAGTGCATGTTCTGAGGACAAGTTTTTGACAAATTTCTGTACCCTTCTCTAATGCATGAGAAGGGTTTAAATACTACTAAATAAAACTAAAAATAACTTATTACAAAAATTCAAGATGCGGTTTAAATGACCGTCTTTTTTCTAAGCAAAAATAAAATAAAACTATTTCTAAAATTAAATATAATCATATAACTATTTCTGTATTTGCTCCTTAATATCGCAAGCATTCAGCATTGCCTGAGAAGAGTTGGTCGACCGACTTCAACTTATAATTGTGCTGTGAAACATAATTAGCAAGATCTGGCACCATCTTTTCGGCAGAATCGATGACGTATTTGGGAATCATTTGCTGACTATGTGACTTGATCATGTATGCCCAGTATTATTCCCAATTTAACTTGATTAACCCTAAAATTGCTTCTGCCTTTTCTTTCGCTTTCTGTTTCTAGCGTGGCCTCTTTACAATTTTTTGGGGTTTCCAGATAACTGAGCAATTGGAAGCTTTCCTTTTTGAGAAATTTTCTCAGCGATGAGCGATTAGCGCTAATCATGCATCGAAAACTACCTCTGTTTCTTGATTCGGGCTTCCTTGATGCATTTTTCGCCTTTTGCACCTTTTGGGAGATATAAAGCTCAAACTTTGTGAAGGTAATGATTCCGTAAGCTCTTGACCTGAGTCTTAAACTTTTCATCTCTGTCATCAACATTGTCCATGTATGTGAGAATTTGGGACCTTGCTGCTTTCTAATGCAGGAATGAATGAGCTAACTCTGTAACTGATGTTTTAGCCGACCTTGATGGGCCTGTAGTAGCCGCAAATCCCATTACCTTAGGATTTTCTTTCCCAAGCAGATTAGGTGCGCCTTCCCATATGGAAATTGGACTCCTGCCTTTCTTCCTCATAGTATCCTGCATACTATCTTGTATAACCTTTTGTTCTTCATTCATGCAATTTACAAATGAGGTGAAAGTAATGATAAAATAATGATAGGAAAGCTTTAAATGCCAAAGATATGCAAAAACACACCACCTTATGTGAACTGGCTCCTTGATAAACACAAAACCATATTTTATTAACAATTGGCATATAACTCATTAATTATCATTAAAACGCGTGACTAGTTCTTGGTTTATGGAAAAGCTTTTTCTTGAATTTTGAGCCAGGAAAATCTGCGATGGAATGATTCTGCAGTTTGCATCACAGTATCGCAGATTGCAACATCAAATTATCGCAGGATCGCAAGATCGCATGATCGCTGCATCGCATTATCGTTGTATCGCATTATTGCTATATCGCAATATCATTTAATCGTTATGTGTATTTTATGTGTTTTTGTGATATGCGATATCGTATATCGGCGATTTTGAGGTTTTCCAATGTGAGTGCTCATTGATGCATGCGATGCGATGGAGTTTCGCGTCGCAATCTCGCATTTTTTTTTAGCTCATAAGAAGGAATCCTATCACTTTTTTGTGCGATGCGATATTTCTTAAGGAGTGACTTTACTTCCTTTATCATGAAACTTAATATTTTTAGATTTTTCAAAGGTAATTTCCTAAGTTCATGATGGTAAGCTTTATCCAAAAGGAAGTATAAGCACTAATTGATTTTTTTAAAATTTTTGACTAGGGGTCCCCACTTATTTAGTATTAGCAATAACACTATATAAGAGGGGGTTGCTGGTGGCCACAACAATGTCATATATCATGATTGACTTGGTTTAGTTCTGAAATATGTACATACCTTTGCTTGTTGCAAATGTTTTCCATATTTGCAAAAAATAAAAAAATAAAAAAAATGTAAATAGGGTATACCCTAAAAGAAAAATCAAAGGGTAAAAAGAATAAAGAAAAGGTCAAAAAATGAAAGAAAATGAACCCCAAGAAAAAGGAAAAATACCATGAAAGTGTGCAAGTCCAAATGCCACTGCTACTTTACTTTTTGTATAATAAATATTGTGTGCAATTTGTTACTATGCCACAATCCATGGTAACCAAATAGTTTAATCTTGGTTATTCCATGTTTTCAATTTCATGCTCAGAGATAGAGAATAAAATCTGACCAAACTGTCTAATCATGGCAGATAAGTAAATAGGTAGACTGAATAAAAGGATGCTCAACAGTTTAATTTGAGCCTTTGGATGTAATAAGGTTAGACTTAGATAGATTTCCATTGTATAAGAAAAAGAAAGGTTTGATAAGGGTTTGCCAGTTTAAGTGCACCCTAATAAAAGAAGTAAAAATGGTAGGATGTGTAGGTGGGTAAGTTGATGATTGTTGTAGAATTATGTATGATGAATGGTTAAGTTAAAAGCTCAAATATTTTGCTTTCATCACTTTGACAAAATACAGATGAAAATGAAGACATTTACATCAGAGACAAAAGTCAAACTAATTAACCTCCTCACTCATTTTCCCTAAACTTTACTAATTTCCCATAAATACTAAAGTCACCAACAACTTGAAAGTTAAAGGGGCTCAGAGCATTTCTTTGACTTCTAGAAGGACTGGACCCTCGGCCCAATAACTTGTAAGGCCTAAGTGCTAAAACCCCTCCATGATTCATTCACATTCATTCCTTTCAAAATCAAGTTGAACCACACTAGTTGGTTCGAAACGTGTCGACAAAGATCTATCTTATGTGATTTACGCCGAAACTCTTCTTATAAATATGATGGATCACAGAAGCCTCAATTCTACAATTGTTTCCCTAAGTTATAATGTTAGATGATGAAATGAATTTTCGGAGACATTTACTTAACACTTTTTTCCTTTTCATATTCATATTAATTTTTAATTTTTATTATTATTTAACTCCCAAAAACAACAACCCTTTCCCGTATTAATTAGTTAAAATCCCAAAATAAGTAAATATCCCTGCCCCATGGTTTACAAAATAAACCATAATAAAAGTTAACTCAGTTGGGTTAATTGAATCAATAACCTCTCTACCAATCATATCACCCCTAATGTAATTAAAGTCTTTTAAATTATCATTGGGCCCCTCCATTAACTTCCCATCACTTCCTGTTGTTGACTACCATCCGATCAAACCCCCCACATCCAACGGCTCTCGCCTATATTGCATAAACCTTTGGGCTAAACGTTAACCACGCGATACGAGCGGTTTTGATTTTTCGCTGGTGCTACATGTCACTCAATCTATGGCATCGCGCGACCCTCCACCAAAACCACCAACCTTCCAACGGTAGTGTGATGAAAACTATTACCGCTCCTCTTTATCGCCTCCACCAAACGACAAAGCACCCCATTAATCAGTTGCCACCAACTATCATTTTCATTCACCCTCCAAAACTCATTGACTTTGTGCATAAAAAAAATGTTCATTGTTTTCCCTTTTCCTCGAGAAAGCGACTTCTGCCTTCCATGCACGCACAGAGTATGTCCAGTCCAGCAATTAAATTCCAACCGTCAACAACCATCAGTTTTTGAACTCCATACCACTGCGGATTGCTGTGCGCACCTTGAAAGCTTTCATTGTAGCCATTTGTCCAAACAGTTGACAAAAAACAGGTATTTACTGCATTTCCCCCTTAGAAAACCCTATTTTTTTACTGAGCTTCCTCTAAATTGATATAAATCAAAATTATTTAGTATAATTAAGCTATCTTCTTAACCCCCAGCTTCCCCAAGCACCTGTTTTTCCTGAAATTCCTTGAAAACCCCCAACTTTCTGTCATGCGGAAAGAGTTATTTTTGTGGACAAATCTAACCTCCCTAGAAGCCTAAGACTTTCTAGTGACAAACAAGACAATTAAGAGCAATCCTTCTCTAAACATGCATTATCATATGAGAAACCAAGTGTTTTCGGTCCTACCTGAAGTCCAACACTGTTGTAGTAGTCTAGCCTCGTCGATTCAGATGAGCTCCTCCTTCACTTCGAAACCTGCATACACTAACAATCAAACGATTACATAACACCTGAATATCACATAAAACAAAACATATTCAACATATAGACCAAGGAGTATATGAAACAATTCATTAACAACAAATCATTGAGAAGAATGGACTTATTTGTATTAAGAAGAAACAAAAGAAACCATTACAAGCTGAGCCTTGGTGTTGTGCAAGTTCCTCCCAGGGTCCAGCAAGAGTTTTCCTCTACTTTGACAAGCTCACCCACTTCCAAATGAAACAAGAAAGGATGGTAATCTCTCCTCACAAGCTTACAATGGAAGTCCTAATTCCGGCAGCATCTACCCTTTGGAATGTTCAGCTTTCAACCTCCCCTCCTTTGGCCCAATGCCTGTATTTATAGTGTTCTAGAGGAAGTTATTCAGGTCCAACATCAATGGGATACTCCCTCTTTGGATGGGGTAGCTCCTCTCTTGATGGGATAAGTTCCTCTATCATAGGGATGCATGAACCATCTGGAGGCGCTCAATACACGTCAAACACTCTTCTAGA